>JAKTXH010000079.1:0-28367 GCA_030561405.1 Suhomyces atakaporum
ATCTAATGATAACCTAGAAGAGGGAAATTATATACGTTAGTTCAGCAGTGGAAAAACACACAGCTAATTATACTCTATCAAGGATAATACTGTCAAAACGGTGTTATAAATTTTTGTAAAATTTTGTTAGTATTCGGCAACTGGTTGCACTCCAGGCACAAGCCTGCGCAATCATATGGTGGGTGGAGGGTCCGATAAATTTTACTGGGGGTGGCACAACGAAGTTGAGTACTCTATCAAATAGACGACCTCAGTTTTCTTTCCGCACTTTTCTATCAGACGAATTCGTTATGAGGCTCAAACTTAATCATTTTTGCTTACCCTAACGATAGTTAGGGTTGCAAAACTTGCTCTTTGTGAAAAATCACATCACATGACTTAATACACGTGCACACGACACATATTAAGTGCAATTGTATCAAACACAAACAGAAATTCCTCTTGGTGGCCAAGCTGGCTAAGGCGCGAGACTGTAATGATAACTCAGAGTAATCTTGAGATCGGGTGTTCGACTCACCCCCAGGAGATTTCTACTGCCTTCATGGCCAAGTTGGTAAGGCACCTCACTAGTAATGAGGAGATCGTCAGTTCGAATCTGGCTGAAGGCATTCTTTTTTAAATTTTTTGATAATTTCAAAACTTGGTCTAATGTAAAGTGGCTAGTTTTATCTGATTCAATTACAACTGTTGGTAGGCGATCAGATATTTGGTGACGCCAATACTTTACGTAACACTGCCCACAAAAAAGAAATTGGTGATAAAATTCTTGGCGCTAAGAAACACATGATGAAAGTACACGACCAAGCCATATACCAAGTAAAAACTCTTGGCTTCTTAATACATATAAATTATCCCCTCAATAATCATCAAAAAACGTGGTAAATCTTTTGAAAACTGGACATTCAACAACCAAAGGTTAAGACACAACGTTAGTCGGACCTTTCAAACATTCACATTAAACCCGTTCTGTAAATAACGCCTACTAGGGTAATAGTCATCATGAATTACAATTTACACCCAGTATCCTACTTGAACGCCTCAACTGCTGCTAACAATCCTGAAGGAGAAAGTGTTTCGAAAATGGAGTCTGAATTAGATATTGATATTGAATCCAACTCTCCCTCTTCATCTGGATCCTCCACTTCCTCCCCTCCAAATAACAATGCCAACAGTCCTCACTCCTCATTTACTTCTAATTCATCCGCAAATTCTCCTATTAATGATTTGAAGAGACATCCTGGTGTGGATTATGCTGCTCAACCAGTATATCATCAAGGACCAGTGTTTGCTGGTCAACAACAACCTTTTGCTCAACCTCCTCAATTTAATTATCCTTCTCTTAAGACTGAAACCAATGATATCTTGGTATCCTCTATGTTTCACCCTAATGATAGAGAAGAAATCAAATCTAATGATGAAGCTGAAGATAAACCTAAACCAAAGAAGACTTATAAGAAAATTAAGGATGAAGATATGAGAGGTCCTTTCAAGTGTTTGTGGGGTAACTGTTTTAGAATCTTTGAAACTCCTGAAGTTTTGTATGACCATTTATGTGACGACCATGTTGGTCGTAAATCTTCAAATAACTTGTCTCTTGTCTGTGACTGGGATGGCTGTGGTACGCATACTATCAAGCGTGATCATATCACTTCTCATTTACGTGTTCACGTTCCTTTGAAGCCTTATCACTGTGACTTGTGTACTAAGAGCTTCAAGAGACCTCAAGATTTGAAGAAACACTCCAAAATTCATGCTGATGATAATCCAAAGAAATTGAAGAAGCAACAAAAGTTATTGTTGAAACAATTACAAAAGGAAGCTAAAGAAAGATCTAGAACCGGTGTTAAGGGTATGCCATATCCTGGTGATATTACTTTACCATACCCCGGTCAATATCCTAGCTATGGTTACCCTGTAACCAATTACACCGCTGAAGCTACCCCATTCGCTTACCCAACCACTCAACACCCAGAGCAAATCAATGAAGCTTATTCTAGAAAGAGAAGATTTGACAATAGCCAAGATAATATGTATGTGGTCAATTCTATTTTGAACGAATTCAATTTCCCAACCGCCAATGCTCCTGCTTCAACTGACTTTGGGGCCAAGAAATTCAAGCAATCGGATGCTGCTCCTCAATACAATGTTGATGTGTTCAACAAATTGAATCACTTGGATGAACAAATCCATGCCCATCCACCTCAAGCAGGTGCCCCTACCGGTGGTGCTCCTCCTCAAGTACATGCTCCTGTGTATGGCCATGGCCCTAACAACTCATCCCTTTACGAAGCTGAAAAGTTTTTCAGCTCGTTGTCTAACTCTATTGACGTTCAATACCAAAACTTAAGTGGACAATATGGACAATCTCAGCAAACTCCCGCTCCTCAATCTCAATCACAACAACAATTATACCCATCTTTGCCACAGTTGTCTAGTGGTTCTAAGTTGAATGAAGGCTTGCAACAAAACCCATACACTCACAGACTCAATGTTAACAGTAGTTTCTCACCAAATTACCCTCAAGTTAACAGATTGATTGGAAACAACTACGCCAGCCACCCATCACACGTTTACCACAGTCATCCTCTTACTCAAGAATTTGGAGGAGTGTCCACTTATCAAAAGTCTGGTCAATCTTTGGAAGACGATTCAGAAGAATCTTCGTCTTCTGAAGTTGACTCTGACTCTAGTTTCAGTGATTCTGAAGGTGAACAAGATGAACTCGATGGATTGTTTAACAAATTGGCCATTACTCAAGAAAACAAAATGAGCTTGTCTGATATCGAAAAGCACAGACAAATGGTCAATTTGGTATGCGCTTACTTGAGAAAAACAATTGAAGAAAACGAGTCCAAGGACAAGGACGAAAAATCTTCTTTGGAAAGCAGCAATAGTGGTCTCTATCCAACTATAACTGCATTTTAAATTTGTTTACTTCACTTGTAAAGGTATGGGTATTAGATTGTTTTTCAGGTTTAAGTTTGGTTTTATTTTTATTTGTTGATGATTCTTTTGTTTATTCAATTCTATATTTATGTTAACAAAAAATGTTATAAGTATAAGCTATTTACAGTAGAGTTTTGGAGATAATTCCTGATCCCAAAACTTGATTTTCTTTATACAATACAATGTTTTGCCCTGGTGCCATTGCTCTAGCTTTTTGTTTTAATTCAACAATTAAGATTCCTGAATTAATTGTTATATGCTTAACAGGTTCTGGGGTTTGTAATGATCTATATTGCAACAGGATATCATGCAAATTAAAATCAAATGGTTTTGTAATCCATTCCCAATCCGAAACCTCAATCTTTGTTTTGAATAGTTTTGGGTTATTACCTCCTTTGACTATTACCAATTGATTCTGATCAACATTTTTCTCACTGACAAACCATACACCTTTATATTCCGGGTTTCCTTGAGGCATAGATACTGTAGATTTTTGACCAATTGTACAATGCCATAAACCTTGATGTTTACCCCAAACCTTGCCGTCTTCAGTGACTATATCACCTGGGTTTGGTTCAATATACTCATTAAGAAATTCTCTAAAGTTCTTTTGATCCTGGGAAACAAAACATAATCCTTGAGAATCTGGTTTGGTGGATACATGTAAGTTTAAGTCATGAGCCAATTGTCTCACAGCAGGTTTTACATAGTGTCCAATTGGCATCAACACTCTTGGAAGAATATCCTTGGGAATACTGGATAAGTAGTATGACTGGTCTTTACCCTGAGATAATCCTCTTAATAAATGGAATTCTCCTGTATTTTGATCAATCATTACTCGGGCATAGTGACCAGTGACCAACCACCACTTTTTATTCAGATTACGAAACTTCTCCGTTAAATGTTCGATCATTTTACCAAACTTGACGTACTTGTTACATCCAGTGTCAGGATTTGGAGTCAATCCACGTTCATACATTTGAATCATTGGTTGAAAGACATCATTCCAATATTCCTTTTCAAAATTAACTCTTTCACAAGGAATGTTTAAAGACTTGCATACTTTTTTCACATCATTCCAGTCACTCTCAGTACATTTGGCAGTCTGAGACCAATTTGCCATGTATATGCCTCTGACATTGGGGTACTTTTGAGCATATAATGCAGCTGCAACCGATGAATCCACACCCGAACTCATCGCTATTATGATCTCATCCTCCAAATGGGGCTCTGCCTGTACGTAGTTTGCAGGAAGTTCGTTCACCGGTAGACTCAAGAGGTTATTGTGGCTTGGATCGAGCTTCGGAAATGAAGATGGGGATGAGGCTACTTGAGTTGAGAAGCTATTTTTGCCAAATAAAATGGGAAACTGGTACCGTGAAGTAGCTTTGGCACCAAATACTCCCAGGCAGAGGTACAGCTTCCATCTAGCCCTAGAATATACAGTTCTTGACATCACAAATGGTATGAGTAAGACGAAAATCCGATGACATCACGTGACGGGTTACTACCCCCAAAACACAAGCAAGTTGATGAATACTTAATTTAATTCTCTTCTTAGGCGTTTTTATTGGTTCAATTTGTCTAGAATTATCTCGGAAACCGCGCTGTTGCGGTAAACTTGTTCATGGGCTCCCCAATTTCCTATGAACGAGTCATAGTGGATTTTATTTGCCTTTAAATAATGTTCAAATAATTTGGTCTGATTCAAAGAGAGTAGCTCATCTTCCAAAGAGTGGATGATGAAAATAGAGGGCGTTGTTTCAAATGCCACAGATTTGGTCCACGAAAGTTGGGTTGCCTCAGTGTATGCGATTTGATCAGTAAAAGCTTCGGAAACGAACGATTCATAAGAACTATATTCCTTGATCAAACCAGGGATATCGTAGATGCCATCAATGAAAAAGATGGTTTCGATTGCCAACGTCTTTAGATTGGCGATTTGTTTAATATTTAACAATTGTAAAGCCAAGGTGGCCCCGACCGAGTGACCAACCAACACCAAATTTCCACCATACTTTGTTAAGATATATTGGAGTCCATTCCACACGTCTACCAAGTGATGAGGATGTTTGACTTCGGGTGATAAGCGATAATTGAGTCCGAAGAGATTGAAATCGGCCCGTTGCTTTATATTTAAAGCCATGGTTTCAAAATCATCAAAAGTATTGTTGGGATCTCTCCAGGCTCCTCCATGGATGAATACAATCGATGTTTGGTTCTTGGGGTTATGATGGAATACTTTGAGGGTTTGGAGAGGATGGGAACCGTATGATTCAGTCATGGTGCATTAAAGTTGAACAAGAAATTTCAGTTTACGAAAGTATAAATCAACTTGACAGCAGATTAGTTTCCGAGTAACACACTACTGGGACAGATAGGAACCATAATCATTACCAATTATGATAGTAAATTGAATAATAGGATCAATAAAGTTTACAAACATTTTCATGTTCTACATCTGTTTGAACCCCAAGTATAGAATTAAAACTTTATATGATGAACTAACTCATTTGAGTTGAATAAGAACAGTTAAAAAAAACAAACAAGAATTGAACTTTTATCATTATGGTACAATAATACTCAGTTAGTCATAACCCATGCAAATATTTCTCTATCCAATTCATGTCATTCAAGACCCACTATTACATTTATAGAGAAACACTTTATATTCATATCAATACAGGCTCTTCATTTTTTACCCTGGGTAAATATCAGGAGGAAGGACACACTAATTTCTAAAACAATAACACTGATAAAAAAACATTTTGATTCATGTTAGTAAGGAGTTTAGTAACGGGTTGGAGATCTTTCACGAGTGTAAGAGTCTCTGTCGTTACGGTACTCACCACGGTCACCACCGTCATGACGGTCACCACCTTCATATCCACCACGGTCACCACGGTCGTAACCACCACGGCCACCTCTGAAGCCACCTCTGAAGTCACCACCACGGTCACCTCTGAATCCACCTCTGAATCCACCACCACGGCCACCTCTGAATCCACCACGGTCAAAGCCACCTCTACCGCCTCTGAATCCACCTCTACGAGGAGGAGGAGGAACAAAAGGAGAAGTATCTTCTTCAGCACTAATTTCAGTACCTTGGAAATCAGCCTTGTCTAACAAAGGAATAGAAGTTTCCAATTCATCAGCAGAACCGAATTCTAAAGCACCAATAACTTCACCAGATTCGTAATCTCTGAAAACCTTAGCAAAAGTAGGGGTGATAGAAGTTTTGTCTCTGACGAAATCTTTGAAATCTTGCCATGCGGTACCATCGGGCAAGTTAGTGACCTTGACTCTGAATTTACCACGAGTGTCTTCCTTCTTTTCACGAGCAATTTCAACAAGTAATTCTTGACCGTTGAAATCGGTTTTGTTTAAAGTGTCAACAGCAGTAGTAGCTTCTTCTGGAGTTTCAAAAGTGATGAAGGCATAACCTGGCATCAATTGAACATCAACAACCTTACCAGCAGCACCGAAGTGGGCTTCGACAGCTTCACGTTCGACCTCAAATAAAGGTCTAACAAATACTTTGTTTAACTCAGACATAGTAATATAAAGAGTTAAGGAGAGTGGGAATAAAAATAAAAGAGGTGGCATCGTGAAATAATAATCGGTGCGCGCACGCCGGTTAGGGCTTTACTAAAAATTATATGGATGCCCAGAGGAAGTCGTGGGCGTCAATATCGTAGTAAGTTAAGCCGAACTACAGGTGATCTTTAAGGTCAACGTAATCAATTAGATGGGGGTGGTTATGGTAATGTGTAGTGGAATTCCATCACTGAAATTGTTGACCTGAAAATTGTGAAATTGGTGCGATATTTTGTTGTGATATCATCTCAAAGTGATACCTACTTTTGCTTGGAAGAGCAATGAATTTTGGTGGGATGTTGATAATGATTTTTAAAGATAAACTGATTTTTTTTATTCTCTGTTGATTTTGAAAAAGGTTGATTGTAAGGAATAGTATGTAGTATGGTTAGAGTGGATCAATTGTATAGTTAGTTTTCCGTAGGATGGAAGTTGAGTCTATTAATTTTTAAAAGGCCACAGAGTGTCACTTTTGATTTACAGTCTACCAGAATTAGTCTACCAGATTTAGTCCACCAGATTTAGTCCACCAGATTTTAGTCCTTCGTTTACAGTCTTTTATAACTGCTAAGCTATTATGCAAAAACATATTTTTGTTACTTCAGTTGATGCCTTGTCTTTTTTTTTTTTCTGTAGATATACAGTAAAAATGCCTGATAGGCTACAGACTTAGTTACAATATGGGTTTGATAACTTTGGAAGTTTAGATACCACGACACCAGCAATTCTGAGCCCTACTTGGCTATGGCATATATTTTCTTAGCATCCTCCCAGAATCCAAATCTGTTCATTCTAAAGTGAAATAATTGAACCATAAATATATATAGAAGCACCATTTAGTAATCTAGCAATGCCCGTACAACTCCAAGTTGATGCATTCTATAGAGCTTGAGATCAAGCCAAAATCACGTAATCCACTGTCGTCTAGTGGAAAGTACTACTAGCGTCCCTTCCGTATCCCCAAATTGGTTCTCTTCGATTGTTTGATGTTGACCGCACGTGGTAGAGGTAGTAAATACAACCATTACCATAATACAAGATACTACAATTATATATATATTCAATACATAGGGCCCCTACTCGATTAATCACACGTTAATCGAGTTACACATTAAATAATTAGTGTTTCATAATGTCAGCCAATCGGGGCTCAGGATTGCCAGGTATTAAAGGGGAATGGAGGAGGAATTAAACCATTGAAACGCCTGACAGAACCAACGGCGTTACCGCACACTATCACGGCGCTATCCCTGGTATATTTTGTCTCAGATGACATGCACAGAACGAAAACATGGCTGCAAAACTTACGGTTGGGAAAAAAATCAACCTAATTAAGATTATTAGAGAGAAAAGAAATCAAGGAAATGAATATAAGAAATACAACATGAGCCATCATCTAAATTGGACAAGGGATTAACTCAAAAGTTTCTTGAAAAATCTGGAGATACGTCCTGATTTCTTCTCCTTGGTAGTTTCCTTTTCCTTTTTGGTTGGCTTAGCTGCTGGGGCTGGAGCTTTCTTTGGAATGTGAGCTTCCTCAGTTAATCTGGCAGCTTCAGATTCAGTTGGCTTGATTTCCTCAACAGTTATATCTTTACCTTCACGAGCAACAATTGCAGCTTCGATATCATCGGTATCACCCTTTCCTTGGGCAATTAAGATTTCTTCGGATTCATTGTCATTGGTAACTTCAGGTTCTACAGCTTTGGCAATTGGGGCAGCATCGACTTCTCTTTCAGCCTCAGTAACTTCAGTAGCAGCAGGTACTTCATCAATTTCAGTAGTAGCAGGTACTTCATCAACTTCAGCAGTAGCAGGTACTTCATCAACAACAGTAGTGGCAGGAACTTCATCAACTACAGTTGGTTCAAGTTCAACGGCCTTGGTTTCTGGAGCCTCTTCGGCAACAGCGACAGACACTGGTGTAGCTTCGACAGCTTCACTGACAACTGGCTCAGGTTCTATAGTAGATTCAGGTAAAGGTACTGGAGCAAGTTGAACTGCCTTATCTGGGTCTGGTCCAGATTGTTGAATGTCTTTTCTTTGGGAAGATTCTTGGGAAAGTTCTTGGGAAGGTTCTTGGATAGTTTCTTGAGTAGTTTCTGGAACTTCAGGTGCAAGTGGTGCATCAACAAAGGCGGGGTTTACTTCAGCCTTTTCGGAGTTTGGATCTAAAGTCTTTGGAGCTGGGGTAGGTTCAATGACAGGTACAATTTCTGCATCGTTTTTCTCTACGGGCTCAGCAGCAACAGGAACGTTGACAATGGTATTCTTGTCCTCTTGTTCCTTGGTAAGATTTTCCTTGGTAGCTTCGAAATCAGAAGGATCAGTGTCGGTGTTTTCGGTGGCAGTAGAAGTGGTAGCAGCAAGAGCAGAACCTCCAACAGCTTCAGCAGCCTTCTTCTTCTTCTTGGCCTTGTATTGCGAACGCTTGACCTTTTTCTTTTGCTTCTTCTTTTCGGCAGCAGATAATTGTCTGGAGTCAACATCTTCCACATTTAAGAAAGCTGCTGCTTGTTCGGGGTTACTAGGAATAAACACTCCTGGTTCTCCAGCCACTGACACACCTTGGCCTTCAGAGGATGGCAATACGGTGGCGGCGACCTCTTTATTTTGTTGAACTGGCAATCCTCCTGCTTCAGGAATCTTGGTACCAGTGACCGAGTCTAAGGCAATAATATCCGAGAGATCCAACACGTTGTTGTCAATACCCGACTCATCTTTGGTGATTCTTTGGGAAGGAGCCACCAACCACTCGCCATCAACAATGTATTTGTATAAGATACGGTTGGTTTCCAAGTCAGTGGGAAGGGGCACCGTTAATTCAAACGAGCCATCAGCTTGCTTGACGAGCGGAAGAGTTTTGCCCCAGTTATCGAAAGTACCGGTAACAATGACATCGGAGGGACCTTTAGGCCTAATGTTAGTATGAACTGAAAACCCTCGAGATGAACCGAACCACATTCACCAACCGGTGTAGAAAAACGGTGGGTGGGTAGAACGATGGAAACTACGGGACGATTGAAGGGCACATGGGGAGTTGTGTGACTTGGTATCAGGTGCACCAAGTTATACTTACCATTTAAACGTATATGAAGACATGGTGTGAAGAAACAACTAAATAAATTATGTCGTAGTTTGAAGATGTCATCAAAATTGACTATTGCCCAACCTGTGTAATGTTTCGCCCAAACAGGAAATGGGTCGTGACCTGGTCGGATTCGGTTGGGTTGCGCCGCAACAGGGCTGGCTGGCCGCAGCAGGGCTCGCAACCATTTAAGTAGGGCTGAACCAGGCACAAAAGTCACTGACGAATATGGAATGTACTGTGGACTAAGTGGGATATTTTGTGTCATACCAATTCATTACATGCCTACCAAACTACCCAAGAAACAACGTGCACTTTTTTCTGAAACTGCCAACTTTAATAATTGAAATGATTGAAAAATGCTACGATCTTTTCGAGTAATGTATATATTTTAATTGAAATTGTTTAGAATCATTAGACGATGAATTTACGTGTTCTTGGATCATATTTGGCTTACCAAGATCTCTACTCAATTTTACATTTATGGCTAAACCGTCAAAAAGTGTCTTACTAAAATTGATAAATGCTATTCATGGACTCACATCGGTCCCAGAAATTAGTCAAATCATCTTATTTGGCTATTGCTGATTGAATACATTTAACTAAAACCTTTTCTGTTCGAACCTCCCCGTTCCTTTTTTCAAAATTACTCTGATGATTCAAAGGTACGACAATAATACTGGAAGAAGAACCAAGGCATGTGCTGCAGCAATCCCCACGACTCCAAGCCACATCCGGAAGTAATAGATTTCGAAGATTTTGGACTGAGTAAAGGCAAGCACAGATACTCCAATTAATTTGGTAAGGGTAATTCCTGTGATAGTAGTAGGTCCTACCGATGTGAGTGCATGATACGCGGTTCCAAACTCATTTACTCCATCAGACACTTCAGCTGACTCGATACCTGTAAATTCTTGTGCTAAACTGATGGTTTGGGATCCAGCAGAGGCCTTGGTAATATGCACTGCAAATTCCACGGCTAAACCACCACAGATTACCAAGTTAACCAAGGAAACCGCATTTAAAGACACTCCTGCAATGGCCATTAACCCTCCCATATCAATTAATACAGAGGTAACTATACCTGCCAAAATCGCAGCACGTTTCCATCCCAACATGAAAGAACTGATGGCGAAAATCACCACTAATGCAGAGGTCAACAACACAAACGTTTTCAGTAAGATGGTTTCGTATTGAACAAAGAACACATAAAATGGAGAAAAGGCAAAAACATCAACGTCATGATAAGACTTGATTTCTTCCACGATACGAAGTGAATTTTGAAAGGCCACTATAAAGTCCTGTTGTGATCTCAAAGGTTTGTGTCCAGCACGGAAATAACTTGCAGCGATACCACTATCATTCCTGGATATACTAGTATCATAAGGTGCCTTTCCTCCCAACGGACATGGATCACTGGGTGATTCAATCCATTGATTGAAATAGGTCATGAATTCAGCCCCAGTAGGAAATCCCTCCATAGTCGTATTATAAGGAGGATTATGATCTTGATAACATGGTTGACACTGTCTAGCAGGTGCGTTAGTTGAACAAAATTCAATTTCCAATGGAGATGATTTCTTCACCCGGCAACATTCATCTAAATCAGGATTAAGCCATCCCAAGAAATCATCTAACCAACTTGATGCGGGATCCGTAATAGTTGAGACTTCACCTCTTTTAAATTCTTGTTCCAAAATATTCGCAACAGAATACTTGTCACACGCAGAGAATTTACCACAGACCCGTTGTTGGTTTTCTCTCTTTGTTAAATCCAAATCTTTAATAACAAAAAAGACCGGTGGCCCAACATTAAGATGGTCATAAACGGCATTGAAATAATCTATGAGGTATGAATCTTGAGGGAGAGCATTTCGTTGATCCAATCCTCTTTCGATGTTTGGTAAAAGTGCAAGTGAAATGCCTGTCCATAATACGAAAAACGTGATAACTTTTCTTTTGCCCGATTTTGATAGTATAGAAGGGGCATATTTTTCTTTTATAAATTGTGCAAGACTCCATTGTTGTTTGTCATCTGCTGTATTCTCCAATTGAACCCAAGGAACACAATCTAATCTATTTTCTTCCACTCTCTTTTGGTCAATGGCGATCAATGCCACGAAAGAAGTCATTTGCAAAAGGAAATTAATGACAATGGCACCTGCACTGTAGAAGGCAAAGTTTTTAACAGCAGGCATATCGACTCTGGTGGCAATAAGGAACATGAAGAATTGCAAAGTAGCACTAAGTAAGCATGATGGTCCAACATTTCTTATGGCTAAAGAAATACGACTTTCAATAGGAATTGAAAGGTTTGACTCACTTACCACATTTAATTCGTGAACGATCAAGAAGATATTATCTACTCCAACCGCTAAAATTAGGAATGGTATAACCTCAGCAATAATAAGAGTAGATTTCAAGCCGATGAATGCGAAAAGTCCAGCAGATGACAGTATAGATAACAATATGATGATAATTCCCCCTAATCCCAAGGAAAATCTGGTTTTGACCAAGAAACTAAGATTAGTTGAAGGCCATTTTCCTCCCAAGGCTAGCGAGGCGTAGATAAACATACAAAGGTATGAAATCACCACAATCTTGATATCTGTATTTGTTGATTTGTTGAGTTCCTCAGTCAAGGAGATCTCAGTGCTATAAGCAATGTCAACATTAGGATTTTCTGCTTGTACTCCCTCAATCCACTCTTGTAACAGATGCTCGTAGTCTATTGCCAATTGGGTATAATTCTCGTTTGTCAGGTTACTATTGATCAAGATGGTAACAGTGAAAGCTTTGGAGTTCAATACATCGTCACTGTCAAATAGAATATTAGGCTTCAACGGTTGTTGAAAAGTTGGAAGGCAATTTACTGGAGAGTCAGTACAACTCTTTAGACTTTGCTTCCAATTTTTCTCATCAAGAAACCCAATATAGCCTTGGAAGTATTGGGTAAATGATTGTATACCACAAGTTTCACCTAATGGCTTGAAACAAATATCAGAAAGTGAAACGTTTTGGTTGAGTGACTCCAATTCCAGTTCCTTTTCGAACCACCACTTGATATTTTCCCAGTTCAAAACTGGCTCATCAGTTTTGGAGCTAATGATAATTTGTTCAATTCTGAACCATTCTCCAAAATTGGATTCAAAGTATTGTTTGTTTTTAAGGGCAGGTTCCAGGGGGCTTACCCAAAGATTAATTGGATCAGTTTCAAACTCAATTTTTCTTAAACCCAACGATAAAATTAAAACCACAATTAAACTAGAACTGATTGTGATTCCAGGGAATGAAGCACAGAAATAACCAATATTTTCAAATACATCTTGAACTCCAGAACTAAGTATTTGCAGAATAGACTCAGATGAAGGAGGAAATGGAGATGTTGTATTGATAAGTAGCTCAGTGTTTCCGGGGTTATGATCATCATCATCATCATCATCATCAAGCTTCAATCTTCTCTTTTTTGCCAAGTACATATGAAAAAGGCCCAAGGCAAGAATCAAAGTCGTCCAAATTATAATCACTGAGAATGAAAAGCATGGAAGTGGACCAATGTGACAAGTCTTTGTAAAATCATGGAATAAAGGAAGCTGAGGACATGATTGAGCACAATCTGAACATGCACATTTGTAGGTGTCATCATCACAGCTATACATTTTACCAGTTCTTGGGATAAAATCATGAGACTCACTCTCATTGTAAGAATAATTTATTTGAAATGGAGACCCACCTAGTAAAGGTTTCTCGTCTCCCAAAAACTTAAGGAATTGCAGGAAGTTTTTTGCACCTCCACCAATTAAGTCCATAGCGAATCCATTGGTGGCTGAGAACTTGACATTCTTACAAGAATCAAAGAAAGCTTCAGCGTACTTAGGATCAACATACTGAACAATTTCCGTCACTATCTCTTGTTTGGTATCCACTGACTCAGTAGTACCTGTAACATCCACAAAGGTGGCTTGATCAGGAGAACAAGTAAATTCACAGATAAAATCGTAGAAGTTTTTTTTACAGGCCGGACAAGAGCTGATGAGAGGGTCCACCTTCTTCAAGCTTGACTCCATGTTGAGTAATTGGTCCAATGAGCAGCATGTTGCGTCAAACTTTTTGCCACACACCCTTTCAAGCACCACTAGTTCTTCTGTGGTGGGAGGTGACGCTTTTTGATCGGTGGGACAAGGCAATTGAGCTCCAAAGAACGTTCGTTTTCCACAGTTTCCATACATAGAACAGTGACCTTTTGAGGATCCAGCCTCCGCCAACCCTATCATGGTCGCTGTGAAGGCCAATAATCTAGCCAAAAGCATGGGTTTGATATGGGTGTGATACTTTGTGATGGAGTGGGATGGAGTATAAGCTATAGGTGTCTGCCAGAATATGAGCGAATGTGCAATTTGATGCTAATCGAGGTAGATGAAATGATTGGATGGGTTGAACTTTGGATACTTTATATACTTAGCTTATCCGCTTATCGGAGGGCACATAACCCTTGGCCGCACTATATAAAAGAGGAAGCATCTATGGGTGATGGAAAGAGCCAATAAATCTATTGCAAAGAGTCCAATAAAGTTTTGATATCAATTATCCAATTGTAGTAATGTAGTGGGTGAGAGACCGTTACATTGTTTGGGACAGTGTCCGTTTCTCTGGCATTTTTGGCAATTTACAAACCGTGAGACCGGTTGGTGGTCTCTATAGACCTCTTTTTAATTTTGTATTCGATAGACCTCTTCATACATCCATTAACTGATGATCGTAGTCTACCATAAGTTTTCTGTAGCTATTTTAGTTAATTTTTTTTATTGGACTATCACCTCATTCCCCATCACTGATATAGTTCTTTCACAGTCGCGCGAGAACGCGTTCACTATAACATGTTGATAGGTATATCAGGCACAGCAGGGTCGGGAAAGACCGAGGTAGCACGGTACTTGATCTTCCAGGGCTTCAAGCTCATCTCCTACGAACCAGACATTTCCACTCCCGAATCAGAATCATCTCAAATCAGTTCAAATGAGATCAGTTCTCAATTCGATGTGTACCAAAGCTTCACCGAAGCAGATCGCTTGGTCAATTACGTGACTCAGAACTGGCAAGAAAACTACGTCATTGCCAACTTGAACGAAGTTGAGATTGTGGCGGCTTTGCTGAAGAGACCATTCTTTTTGCATGTATCCATTGATGCTCCATTGACTTTAAGATACGAACGGTATAAGTTGAAGGCAGGATCCAATGCCATGAGCTTGTTGGAATTTGTGGAAAAGAACGATGAAGAGCTTTTCCGGTTGGAAAATCCTTTAATTAAAATCAATAACCAGGCACAAATCAAAATCATCAACACCTCTCGTTCTATCAAAGATTTGTATGTGAAACTTTCAGAATTGAACCTATTAAACCCTTCTAGATTGCGTCCTAACTGGGATTCCTATTTTATGAGGCTCGCCGATTTGGCTGCTTTAAGATCAAATTGTATGAAGAGACGTGTGGGGTGCGTTCTTGTACGCCAAAACCGAGTCATTGCTACAGGCTACAATGGTACTCCTAGACATTTAACCAACTGTAATGAAGGAGGATGTCCCAGATGTAACAAAGGTGAGGGAAGCGGTGCTGGTCTCTCCACCTGTTTGTGTTTGCATGCTGAGGAAAATGCATTACTCGAGGCTGGAAGAGACAGAATTGGGGGAGATGGTGTGTTGTACTGCAACACATGTCCATGCTTGACTTGCTCAATCAAAATTGTTCAGAGTGGAATCAAAGAGGTTGTGTACGCTCAGAGCTATTCCATGGACGAGTTGAGTCACAAGGTGTTCAGCGAGGCCCAAGTTATGCTCAGACAATTCCAGCCTCCGTCCGAGGGAATCTTCATATGATATATGTGACAAGAAAACTACAATTGGAGAAAGATTCATATAATACATAGGTGACAGGGAGCTACATTTTGTAAAATAGATTTTTAATTAATGGTGATCCATTATTTTCGGGGAAGTGAATCATATTTCCTTGTACTCGTAAGGACCGTCCTTTTCAGCAACATCCACATCGATGTTTGCAAGTTCTTCTCCGTCAACCTTCAAGTAAGCCTCGACACGATCGCCTGGTTTGATCTGACCCACTCCCTTAGGAGTACCAGTCAAGATCAAATCACCCTTTTCCAAGGTCATGATGGAAGACATGTGGCTCAAAATCTTGTGGATAGGGAAGATCATCAAATCAGTCTTATCTTGTTGTCTGATTTCACCATTGACCTTTAACCCCAATTCCACATTGTAAGGGTCCGAGATCTTCTCCTTGGGAATGAATTTGGAAACTGGCAAGAAGGTATCGAAACCCTTACCAATAGACCAAGGCAAACCCTTCTTCTTGGCTTCGTCCTGAACGTTTCTAGCAGTCAAGTCAATGGTCAAGGCATAACCCTCAATTGCTTCAACTGCTTGCTCGTGAGCGAAGTCAAGAGGAAGGTTCTTCAAGTCACGATTCAAGGTGAATGCCAATTCCACCTCGTAGTGTACCACCACTCCTTTAGGGGCCAAGATCGGACCGTCGTTGGGCTTCAAGATAGACGAAGATGGCTTCAAGAAGAAGAATGGTTGTTGTGGCTTGGCATTGTTGAGCTCCTTGATGTGAGCAGCATAGTTGCGGCCAATGCAAAGAATCTTGCGGGCAGTGGAAAGGTAGTTGAAAGACATATTGTGGGGAGGGTTATTCTCGAAGCCTTATATAGGGTAGTGGTGCATGCAGGAATATCAACGATATGATTCATAGAATCAACGAATAGACATTTATTATTATTAAGCAGTCTCGAATGGAGATAGAGTGCATAGATGTGCCAATAAAATAGTGGTAGGTGGTATACTTGCTCAAGGTAGTAACTTTTTCAGCTTGAGTCATGGACTATAAATTATTCGGCTCCGGGCATCGGCTTTAGGTGGCTGCAAGACATGTGCTAAGTAATTGAGAAACTTTTGAATTCAAATAGTTGAATTAGTCAATTTAAAGGAATTACTGGGTGGAAATATACATATAAAAAGCAGACATACTTCACTGAGTTGAAACAAAATTAGTATCACCCTGCACAATTTAATATCGTCGTACAAATACAGAGAATTGGAACTAAATAGAGTTTCCTGCAGTAGACTTGGTTCGTTCTTTTTTTTCTTCTGCTTTTCTGCTTTTCTGCTTTCTGCTTTTCTTCGTTTCTGCTTTTCTGCTATTTCCTCTTTGCTCTTTTGGTCTGGTGTAACATGGTTTTGTAAAACAGATTGCAAAAATTGATTGCCAAAAAAAGACGCGAATTGACAGTAGAGATTGATGTTGATGTGAAGAATTATTTAATACGGTAAAAGTGGAAAGAGTATGAAGCTTTCTAGCACAAACATACAAGTCTATTCCCCAATCACTTTTTGGTAATACGCAAATTGTTGAAAATCGATAAAGTTAAGATCATGTTTTCTCACCATTAAGATTAACAAGCGAAAACAAGAATTTTGGAATTTAAGGCCAAGTTTTTATCAATAACTACAAAACTCATCATTAGTTTGTACCATGACATCTTATCCTTATACCATATAATTATATTCCAATACCCTCTCTATGATATAATCTGTTCTCATGTCTTCGCAGTCGTGTGGGCGCGGACAAATTTTTTATACAAATTTTCATTTACACCACTAACCGAATCAACATCATGTCGTCCACCGTTATGGGATCATGGGCCGATGCCGGCGATGAGTTTGCTGCTCCCGACATCACCGTCAACCCCGATGGAACCAAAACTGTCATCACTTACAGAACCAACGCCGAAGGTAAAAAGGTCAAAATAACTCAAAAAGTCAGAGAAGTTAAAGTACAAGAAAAAGTACATCCATTGATTGCTCAAAGAAAGAACTGGAAGAAGTTTGGTAAAGAAATAAATAGTCCACCAGGTCCAGACACCAGTACAACTCAGCTAGGAGAAAAAGTGGAATTAAAATTGAACCTTTCTTGGAAACAAATTGAAAAGGAAGATGAAGAAGATAAACAACAAAAGATGAGTGCTCAAGTTGGGCAATCCATTAGATGTAGAACTTGTGGAGGTGATCATTATACTACCAAATGTCCATTCAAGGATACCTTGGGATCTAAAGTGGCTGAAAATGATGCTGCAGCCGCTGCTGCTACTGAAGCTGCATCAACTACTGCTAATGGTAAATATGTTCCAAGACATTTGCGTATGGATGCTAACGGTAACTTACCAACTAAGGAGTCTCGTGATGACTCTACTACATTGAAGATTTCCCAATTGAATACATTTGTGGATGAAGAAATGTTGAGAGAAGAATTACTTTCATGGTTCCAACCATTACAAAGAGTCAATATTGTCAGAAATAGAGAAACCGGTGAATCCAGAGGGTTTGCTTATGTTTCCTTTGCTACTGAAGAGCTTGCTCAACGTGCTTTGGATGCTTTGAATGGTAAGGGTTACCACTCTTTGATTTTACACTTAGAATGGTCTAAGAAGAGAAAGCCATGATCAGTGTATAGTATAACGCATAAACTACGATAGTCAGCTAATGTAGAAGAAGACAGGTGGGTGTTGGTCATAATATAATAGAAATTGACTTGAGAACTAGTAGAAACTGGTTGACAAACAGATTGGCAAGTCCTAATTATATGTTAGTTTTCATCATCCTGAAGCAAGTAAAGTGGTAAGGAGGAAATAATAATTAGTACAGTGACTTTCATCTAAATTAATCACCATGCTTAGATCAAATAATCTAGAATTTAAGAAATGACTAAAATCAAACAATACAAGTCTTCACTCGACAATACAAGTCTTCACTCGATGTCAAATCTAACAATTCGAATTATGTACTTTATCATGGACCTATACAACCAATATTTTCTGTTTAACTAATCGAACTTGTCTGAAAATTTGATAATCAAATCGAATCGAGTTCGGCACTATGTAAAGTATTCGATAAGGTCAAGCATGAGGGGCTTTTATGAGATAAACTCAAGAGATAAGCTTTTTGCCACACTCATGACCAAGTATACTTATTGAGGGTTCTATTTATATCACGGCCACCTGCAGCCTCAACTGCTTCTTTATCTTTAACAATACGAGAAGGAGGGGGAGGTAGAAGTAATTCTTGGCAAAGGAGAGAAGATCGGTAATAATTATATGGATGACTTGGGGTTATTGCCACCATAAATACATCATAAACACCATTGTCACAGACAATAATTTAGAAGATTCATTGGAACAACTATTATGAAGGTTTGGCGAACAATTAAAAGGATTTACAGTAGGTGGACACATTAATGCAGGTCCAATGTGATGGAACATGCCATAGATATGTAGCCGTACATCAAACGAGTCAAATTGAAATATGACGATCTTTCGTGTACTTTAACTTCCATGTAGAATAATGACTAATCGGACTAAAATCTAATTTACAATTCAGCATACAGAAAAATCTTACAATAAAACAAAAATACACATGCCGTAAAGTCGATCGTACTAAAAAACTCAATTCTTTTGAATTAAATTAGAGTTTGAACCAATGTGGTTCGTAATGGTTGCTAGTGATATTTCGTCCCTTATTCCATGCGTTATTCCCGCATTATAACCATGGAACCATCACCATCATTTCTCCAACTACAACCATGATCGAAAATGTTTTTAAAGTTGGTTACCTTAAAAAAGACAATAGACCCAATTCGTATCTTAACTTCAAGCAACCGCCACAATTTTAACAACAGCCACCCGTTCTCTTGCTATTATTTTTTTGTGCTTGCTATCTGCACCAACAAAGTGTGCCAAGACCAGTCAACTGGCAAGAAGTTGCTTCTGAAAAATGATCCCCGGATGAGATATTTCATCCGGTGATAAAATCTGGGGAAACCAGGGAATTTCCTTGAGGATCCAATAGGTATCACCTATACATAATTACGGGGGATTACACATGTATCGTTGACCAATTTAGTATCGATTTTTGCCTCATTCATTTGCCTTTTTTTATCATTCTTTTCCACCATCATATGCCGCTAATCCCGACTGAGAAAAATCGAATGCAGGGTCATGTGATCACCACCTATAGCTACATAGCAAAATTCCTTCCATAACTTAATATATCATATTTTCTTTCGTCCAATACTACCAGTTAAAATCATCCCTAAGAATATTTCACATTCTCCAGCTCTGAACTGCCCCATATTTCAATTCGTGCCAGTCCATGACCTTAGCCACCCCTCCTCGGTCCAAGGACTCTCCAGCTGGAACCCCCAAGAAGGGTTTTTTCAGTAAGATCCTTCGTAGACTGTCCCAGAAATCAAAAAGAAGTCCTGGCTCATCCACTCCCGAATCTGTCGACAAAATCTTGCGATCATCACCTTCGTCCTCGCCAATTGGTCGCTTCAGTTCAACAAATCGGGACGGAAGCGTCACCAGCTCCAACACCCGTCGTCATAGTTTTTCGGGGTTCATAGATGATGATAATTCCAGTTTGTTTGATGATGATATCGGCGATGTCAATGTCGATTCCGAAACCAGCTCCACAAACTCTTTTGGTTCTCCTAAACCAAGAAATGATAGTTCTGATGGAAGCACTTTTGGTGATTATAATGACAAAGTTCGGTTTCCCACCGTAAAAGAAAATTTAGATAACCACATTGACTTGCAAGTAATTCCGAGTAGTGAAGACTCACCCTGGGCCGGTCTCAATCATGAATCATTAGTTACTCCGAAATACATCAGAATTACCAAAAAGAATAAGCAAAGTCCCCGAGCTTTTAACAATTTATTTTTGGCTCAAGAACTCAATACTTCTCATGAGGGTATAGAAGAAAAGACAGGTATCGATTCCAGTGGTGATGAAGATGATGCTGATACTTCTGCTTCCATGAGTGGAACTGGTGACAATTATAGTACCATCTACGAAGAAGAAGAGTCCCTCAAGAAGAATCAGGGTGAATTGTTTGTTCTTGAATTCAGTCGAGATGGAAAATACTTGGCTGCTGCTGGAAGGGATGCTACAATTAAAATCTGGAAAGTCATTTCATCTCCTTTAAGCAGATTAGAGTTCAAAAGCTCATCACCTAGTCCTTTCATAAAGGACAAAAGACGGAGGAATAGAGATAAGATCTTTGAGGCTGCACCGGTATTTCATCAAAAACCTTACAAAATTTTAAGGGGTCATACTCAGAGTATCTTGACTTTGGATTGGAGTAAAAATAATTTTCTTGTTTCTGGAGGAATGGATAGAACTGTAAAATTGTGGCATATTGAACGTGAAGAATGTCTTCAAACATTTAATCATGAAGATTTTGTTACTTGTGTGAAATTTCACCCCAATGATGACAGGTTTTTCCTTAGTGGATCACTTGATAATAATGTGAGATTATGGTCCATCTTAGAAAGTAATGTTGCTTACTATAAAAACTTGGGTGATAATGTTTTAATTACAGCATTATCAGTGAGTCCTGATGGTGAATTCGTAATAATAGGAGGTTTCTATGGAACGGTCTTCGCACTAGAAGTGAACGGTTTACATATTAGACAAAGAGTTGATATCAAGGATCGATCTATAACCCATCCATTTTTACATAAGAATGGAAACAAAATCACCGGTATTCAAATATATGAAGTTGTGCTGCATAATGATAATGATCCTTTAGCCAAATGGGCATACTTAATTACCACCAACGATTCGAAAATACGGCTTGTTCGTCTGGGTCCAAAGAAATTGGTCACTAGATTTAAAGGTCACACTAATAACTCTTCATCAATCTTTGGAACATTATCTGAAGATAATCATTACATTCTATCTGCATCAGAAGATCACTGGTGTTACCTTTGGGAAAACAACAACAGTATCATCAATAACAAAATCAAGCAATCATTGAAAGAATTGTTGATCGAAAGTAAACATCACATCAATGATTTACACATTAAACACAAAAAGTATGCAAAGCTTATTCAAGATAATAAATTGGTGAAAAAATTACTTGAATCGGATCAGCATACCGAACACGTATCTAATGAAAATAACAGTTATTCAGCATTCCATGCTCATAGTTCAAAGGTCAATGCGGCTATATTTGCTCCAGAAAGTACCAAAAAGTTATTAGAATTGTCTGATGATGTGATATTTGATTTGGTGAAGAGATATAAGGCTAGCTCTGCTAATATTTTACCTTCGTCTGATGAAAGTGAAAAGAAACCAAGAGAACTGTTGATAGAAGAATCAAATGGTCATATAATTGTCACAACCGATCAATATGGATCTATAAGAGTTTTCAGGCAAGATTCAGCTTATAGAATCAGAAAGACATTGGTTCTGGGATCTTCTAGATGTCGTAAGAATAGCAGTTCTGAAGATCTCAAAGCCATTAAATTGGAACTCCCAGCTGTGAAAAGAATATCAAGACATACTAAGAGTTTAAGTCCTAGTCATGAAGGATATTTCCACTTTAAGCATAGACATCGTGGACATTCTAAAACCAGTACTTTTAATTCGGAAAAACATGGCTCGCCTAAAATTGGTGGACCTGAAAAAACTGATAGTCCACTGATACAAACCCTGAACACTTTGATTCTGAGCGTACCTGATGACACTATCATAGCAAATCCTCCATTAGGAGGAGAAATCAAATTGGATTTTAAATGATCTTTTCATTTATTAATATCCCGATTTATGTACCTAATATTAACTTAATATCAAGTTAATTACGAATTATTGACAGTTGTAGCCCTTTAATAATGCAATATACAAATCCGTCAAATTCTTAAATTTATCTTACATTTATTAACATTATAAAATACAATTAACCAGACCAGTATTGATAACTCTTTGGTTTACTCACACTGACTGGTAACTTATCAATTTCACTTTGGTTGCCCTTTTGGTCTTCAAATTCCGTAGCATCTCTATTTTTATCTGACTTTAATGGATTTAAAGATTTGTTGATTTCATTGACTCTTACTGGCTTGATTAAATCATCTAAAATATCTGCCAAATCAGGTCTTTGTTCTTTTAAGTTCTGAATTTTTTCAAATTGAACCCATCTTTCGATCAATACTTGTTTTCTTTCTAAATTCAATTGATTTTCAATTTTCAATAAGTTTTCTTCTAATGTATCCAATTTTTGTAACTTATGGTTGAATTTTTCTAAAGTTAAGTCGGTAATTTGATTTATCAAATTGGATTGTTCAAGTATAGACTCTTGTAAGTTTTCATTGGCATTAGATTTGATCACCTTCCTTCCTTCGTGATCCTTGACAATCTTTTTCACTATATCAGTTATTAATGCTTCATTGTTTGTCAATAAGTTTGATTCTTTCTTTTTGTTACCATCGATTATTCTGTTTAAGTATTTGTCTTCAATAGGTAATTGTATGAATTTAATGAGACATTGTTCTCTAGTCTTTGAACCAACATGTTCACTAATTTTTTCCCATTGACCATTGGTATTAGTGAATACTGACCCATTGGCTACATTAGTAGAAGAATCGAAAGAAGAAAACATTTCAATTCCTTCAAGTAATAACAACACTTCTTGTTCTGACCAGTCTGATGATTCATCTGATTTGTTTAATTTAACAAAATCCGATGCTTGGAAATTCAGGGGGAATAATCCTTGATCATAACATAAATGACATAAGATGCTGGCATTGTTTATAGTGGAACTGGCGTTGTGAGTGTATGTTTTGATTCTTAAATTATGATATCTGACAGTGGTTGCATCTTTACCACAGATGTTGCAGAAGTATTGCACAATAGTATTGTTTTTGCCAGTAATCTTAGAGTTAGAGGTAGTGAAAATGTTTCTTCTAACTTCCAAATTAAATGAGTTAGAGCTCGATTCCTTGGAAATTTCATTTTCAACAGGAGGTTGAAATTTAGATTCTTTATCATTGATTATTTTTGAATTTTCTGGTATTAAAGGTAATAAACCGGTTGGAGTATCCAAAGTGATTTGGAAATGACCAGTGTATTGAGGTCCCACTATAGAAGGCTTGGTTTTAGGATCAATTTGATAGTTGATCAACCCCCATCTCTCCAAGAATTGATGGATTCTGATGATGGAAGCCACATCTCCAGCAACATTTCTTCTCACAGCAGTTACTGTCAAGTATTCTATAGGGTTGATCCGGTACGCATTCACCATGAAATCTCTTATATTTTTATAGATTTCAGGTGTCTTGTAAGTAGATTTGGATGCATGCTCTCCAAAGAAGTCTGGGAACGATTTCTCTTCAATGGAATGGACCTCATCCAATACAAACCATTTGGCAAATGAAGGAATCACCACGTGAGATGTCTGTTCTACCAAATAAGTTTTGGCCTTTTCTTGAAATTCTGTTTTGACTTGGGCCAAGTCGGTGGATGGCTCCTGGGTGGATTCTGAATTTCCGTTGGCGGTTTCTTGAGCAGGCACGATTTTAGTGTCGACATCGGCGTCCTCGGCTACTAACGGCTTTGTCTCGGGTTCAACAGAGGTCATGATGGATTGATGGATGGGTTAGAATATGGAGAATTTGGTGTTTAGAATTTAGTGTTTTTTCGTTGAAGCCGCGCACGACCGAGCGACATCGCGCCGCGACATCTGGCCCCTCCTCGCGACATACTCGTTACCATACGCGTTATTTACAGCCATTTACCACTAGTCTCCAAATTATCATGCCTTCAACAAGACCTCGAAGACTGACTCGGACTTCGGTGAACGCAGATATCTACAAAGAGGCCTCTGACTCTGACTCTGCCCCCGAATCTGAACAGAGTGATTACGAATCCGTCGCACCCACCCGCAAAAGACTCTCCAACACTACTACCAAGGGCCCTAAGAAGCGTGCTAAAGTATCACGTAAGAAGATCGATGTGGACCAATTAGAAGCAGAGCTCCCGGAGAATTATCTTTACCAGGCCTTGGCCCTGCCTGAAATAGATACCCAAGATTTGGCCTTAGAATGGATCGAATCGTTTGAAGAAGATGAGCAAGAAGTGAAAAATACCTCGATCACAGTGTTGATGAATATGGTTCTTCGAAGTTGTGGTTCGGTGTACTTGTTTGAGGCACACGATCTCGTGAACTTAGAATCTGCAGCTGAAACTGTGGGGGAATTGACCATCTTGTTTGGTGCCCAAAAATCTCATAAGTATCCATTTAAGGCATTACCCGAATTCAAAAAAAATGTGTTATCATTTTTTGAAAATTTGATAAGGATATCTCATGAAAGAGGTTTGTTATATCGATATGAAGATAAAGACGAAACATATTTGGCATCTCCATTGATGAATCAAATTTTGACATGGATCTCCTCCCTTAGTTCGTGTACTATAAGACCATTAAGAAATATCGCCACCTTGATCTTGCTAACGATACAGAATGAACTCTGTCATATCATACTTAACGTGGTGAAAAGTTTAGAAAAATCTCAAACCCAATTGACCAAGGCAAATCAGAAGAATAAATCTAAAATAAAAACATTGACTCAAACCGTCGAAAGCTATCAGAAACAAAAGGATACTATTCTTGAATATTTTAGTGAAATAGGAAATATCACTTTGGGCCATAGGTATCGGGATATCGATCCCGTAATTCGTCAAGAATGCATTAGATATTTGGGTCAAGCCATGGTAATATACCCTGATCAATTTTTCCAACCAACCACTCTTCGATACTATGGCTGGCTTCTATCAGATCCTTCTAATATGGTTAGATTAGAGGTAACTAAAGTGCTTTTAAAATTATACAAAGGGTGTTCCAAATCTAACTCCAACAATTTGAGCATAGGATTTAGACAATTCACTGAAAGGTATAAGGAACAAATTCTCAAAATGAACAAGCTTGACTCTGATGTTAATGTGAGGTTTAACACTTTAAGTATATGTTGTGAATTACTTAAAATTGGGTTTTTGAATGAATCAGATACTTACGAAGTAATTTCAATATACTTTTTATTACTGAATGAAGATCATGAATTTTCAAAGTCGCTCTCGAAAACAAATATCACCAAATTCAAACAAGAACTTGGTAGGTTCATTGTCATTCTTAACGATACCAATCTTAAGGAACAACTAGAAAAATATACCCTTTTCATCGAAAGTTATTCTTCGAGTCAGTTTGGTGATGAAGAAGGTAAACTAAGCATTAGTGATTGTTTGAAAATTAAAAATTTGATTGAAACTTTGAGAAACACTATATCGTATTATACTGCAAAGTTGAACCAAGAGTCTCAAAATAACTTTCTGCTTAAAAAACAAATCTCTTCAATATTCACTACGTTGTACAATCTTCCATCTTTTGAAAATTCTTGGGAACTATTAATTCGTTATTTGGAACTTGATATATACTCGGTTGACTTTATCTCTAAAAATGAGCTGTTGAACAAAGATAATATTGAAATTGACGATTTTAAGAAGGTTCTTGATTTGTCGGATGAAGAAGATAAGGAATATTTATTGTATTTTATCAACGGTTCTATAACTGGTTTATTGACCAAGAAAGGTGGTGATCTCTCATCAAATTTGATTAAATTGGTTAATTTAATCCCATCAATTCAGGCGATCCTGCTTAAATCAAATGAGAAACTTAACGCATTCTTAAGCATATGGAATCAATTAATTGATTCAGATCAGGGGTCCAATAATATCTTCAATATCTTTAAGGAAGTCGGACAATTGAACGTGTTTAATGATATCACAATAGATTTGCTAAGGGCCTATCAAACTTATACGCCAAATGAAGGGGAGATTAGTACAGAAGTGTTGGAGGCATATGAAGAAATTTTCAGTAAACTATTATCAAATTATCAATCTACATTAACCACAGTTCCTAATATCCTAACCCCAGAAATCAAACTTCAGGTTCAAAACTTAATGGAAGAACTTATTGGGGAAATTACAGACATGTATTCCAGCAAGGACCAAAGCAACCTAGACGAAGATAACTCGTTGAAGATACAAAAGAATGTGATCCATAATTTCCTTGAGATATCAATTCCTCTTTTCAAACTACAGAAAATAGGGGATTATGTGGATTTGAACACATTTTTATTCTCTGCTAACATGGACCCTAGTAAAAAATCATCAATTTTTGATTTGATTGTTAAGGACTTGAACAAATTTAGGACAGAGCCTCTTCTACAATCATGGACTCAAAACTTTATACGAACCTCACCAAAACTCATACAAAGTATCAAGGCAATCATGGACTTATTTCTAATTACCACATCTTGGAGCCTCGAACGAGCTCTCACAACGGATGATGAGATTATCCAAGCAGACTTTGATGTGGATGTGAAATTTCGTATTGTGAGTACGTTGCTTCCTACATTAGTTACGATTTTGAATGATTTGGAACATCTGATATCCTTTGTTATGGATAACGATCTTAAAGCAAGGTACATCTTAATAAAAACTCTCAATGATTTGAGAACATTATTAGCAGCCAAGTTGATTGATTTCATAACTTCGGTTAAATTGTTTTATGTCAAATATCAGGATAAGAATCTGTTCAAAAATTTCCATGAATTTTTTGAATCCAAAACTAGTGTTGGATTCAAGTACATTGCCAAATTCATTCCTGAACTGCTCCAGGATCAACTTTTAGATTTGTTCTTATACAAGGAGGCTCAATTGGCTCGTGCCCTTGATATCGAATTAGAAAGAACTGATGAAGAGAATGTTAACATTGAAGATTTGATATCGGGAGGTGAGGTAGATGACGTTGATATTGATGAAGAAATTCCACAAAGAAGTGCGTTTGATTCAGATGATGAGTCAGAAGGTGATGATGAAGGCGCAGAGATCAGATCTAATGAATTGCTTGAGAAGCAACGAGCACTCTCACAAGAACTCAAGCAAAAGCAAATAAAGCAGAAAAAGGCATGGAATTTTGAGAAAGAGTTATGTGTCTATACCTTAAAATTATTTTCCTTATTCGATTTATCAGCCATAAGTGACAGGATAGACTCTAGAATCAAACTCAACTCTCAAAAAATAGGTGGTGTGTTCTTGAAAATAGTTCAACAACATAATGCCAAAGAAAATGAGAAGAATCAATCCAGGGAAAAAGAACCTGAAGTTACAAGTAATGTCGCAAGTAAAGAAGTCCCAGTGGAGCCTGAGGAAATCGAAATCTCTACTCAAGATCCGAACCAAGTTCAGCTTGATGAATCGGAAAGAAATAATGACGGAATTGAAGTGTGACATACACCAATATAATATTTAGCTATAGCAAATAGTACATAATAAACTTCAACCTTTTAGGTTTATGATTCAAGAAGGTACAATTTGTACTCGGTAGTACTAAAGATTATGGTAAACTATTGTATGAAAAATGCTATTGGCCTTGTTTAATTACCTCTCTTAACAGAAATGATTTCTCCATTCTCTTTTGACATTTTTTAGAAATTGTCAAAATTATAAAATTTGTTTCTTATTAGGGCTTTCAAGTATGACAATGCTTTTGAAAAAGATAAAAGTAAAGAAGGTATCAATCTTTTAATTAATCCTTAAAATAGGACCTTTTATTTAATCCTTAGAATAGGACGACTTCATAACCTGAAGAATAGTAGGATAAAAACAATCCTTTCAACTGTAAAAAAAGAACCCACGCCGGGAGTCGAACCCGGAATCTTTTGATTAGAAGTCAAACGCGTTAACCATTACGCTACGCAGGCGGCTTGATATCTCTTGTAACAGATCAGGTCGAATAACGGATAACGAGCTCAAGAGAACGGACTTCGAGA
>JAKTXH010000080.1:0-26878 GCA_030561405.1 Suhomyces atakaporum
ATCTAATGATAACCTAGAAGAGGGAAATTATATACGTTAGTTCAGCAGTGGAAAATTTTTTTTTTTTTTTGCAAATCCGTGTATTATAATCTATCTACTAGTTTTATGCCAGTTATCTAATGATAACCTAGAAGAGGGAAATTATATACGTTAGTTCAGCAGTGGAGAAACACACAGCTACTTATACTCTATCGAGTATAATACTGTCAAAACCGTGTTATAAATTTTTGTAAAATTTTGTTCGTATTCGGCAACTGTTTGTGCGCCAGGCACAAGGTTGCGAAATCATATTGTGGGTATGATAATTGAATTTAAAGACACAGATTGGATAAGAGATAAGACTCAAGAAGGTGACGACTCTTGAACACACAAATAGGGAACAGATAGTGGGTATTAACACCAAAACAAAGGCCTTTGAATCTATTTTCTACCCATTTAAAATCTATTAAACTGCGTTAAAGAATACCTCTTCGTTTATCCTTAGCTTAGGTGTTTTACAAATTTTTGATTACGTAATTCATTCGGAGTAAATTAGCATAGTATATATATAGAATCACATATTTAACATATCGAAGCGCCTGGTTAGCTCAATCGGTAGAGCGTTTGACTCTTAAGTAGGACATCAAAAGGTTGCGGGTTCGACCCCCGCATCGGGCTTCTTTTTTGGAAATGAGGGTGAACCATCCTCGCTACCACCGGAACTTTGACGTCTGATTGAGTTAGTTTGATAATGATTAAAGTATCTAACTCAGCAGTTTTTTTTACTTCTCATGGCAATGGAATACTTCGATCAAACTCATTACTATTGAGTCTTTGTTATTGAGATGATCCGGGTTCACATTTTTCATCTATTTGTTATGGTGTGATCTGTGTGGTCAACCTGTTTAGGCGTAGTGATTTTGCCTACAGAATACAAGCAGGTGAGTAGTTTCCGTCTTAGTATTCTTGATATTTGTAAACTGTTGTGGTCTTTCAAATTTCTAAGAACACTCACTGCCACCACTCGCTTTACTCTATAAATTTCTAGGTCATGGTTTAATCTACTGAAAGGAAAGATCCCGCTGGAACTTGTCCCATTCATGACTGGTTTTTAGTTTTTCTCTCGCTCTGTCATCTCTCTTGCCACCTAATATTTTATAACCGTCTCTGCCATACTGCATACTTCATCAACCCTATTGATGATGGTCGCAGTGATGATGTTGCTGTAGCTGCCCCCACCAATCATCACCACATTTCTCTACCCTATCGCACCCACCTTCCCTTCTTAATACCGTTTAGACCTGTACTATCCACAACCCCCGGGCACTATCCCGAGATGAGTATACGAAGGGAGTTGGGATCCAAGCCAGACATGCCCCATACGTTGATGTTACCAACAGATAGTGACAGTACTGAAGTGACCAGTGAACAAGAAAATCGTCAAAACCAGCACAATGAAGTTGTCGATTCTCCTGATGTGATCGAAATCTCTGATGATGAAGTTGAAGTGACGGATGTCCGGCCAAGTAGTCGTGAAGTGGGACGAAGAAGACCACCAAGAGTGGTCAATATTGAAGAAGATGATGATGTTTTGATCACAGGAACCAATCCCAGTCCTGCTCCATTAGCAGGCTCCTTGCCACCCACACCAACCGTTGCATCAGATGACTTTGATGGTGAGATAGAAATCATCAACGAAAGACCCATTGCAAGACCTAGACCCTCGATGTTTCATAATCCTCGAAATGGGTCTTCGTCTCTCCGAGGACATATACTCCCCCACTTCAATCAGATCAACAGCGTGATAAACTCTGCTGAGAACCGCCAAACCCGAAATAACTTGCGATCCCGAACTTGGATACCCTTTTCAACTACAGGTCGAAATATCCGTGGCCGGAGGGCTACAAATAGTATCACCGATGACCATTTGGCAGAATATATACACTCTGTACTCCGAAGGCAGCTGGAAATGTTTCCCAGTTATGAAGACTATGGCCTTGGTGAATCCAATCATATCGAAGCCTCAATTATGAACCGCATAGAAAGAGAAAATGAATCCGCCCTAGATCAACGACTAATGAACGAGAACGTGTTTAATAGAAAAGTGTTGGAAGAGAAGAAAGAACAAGCACTGAATGAAAAACATGGCTATACCAATGATATAAGTCCCGATAAAATTTTGGGATGTGAACTTTGTGGTATAATATTGGGAGAAGGAATACCTCTGGACTTTAAACCTGATTCCAGATATAATGATACCTTTGAAAAATATGTCAAGGAGTATCGTGTTCAAGCCCCTTGGTTCTGTGTATTACAATGTACACCCATAGATATTGAATTATCAAAACGAATTTTTGCCTCCAAATGTGGACATGTTTTCTGTGGAAGATGTGTTAAAACCATAGCAAATAGACCTCGCAGAACTAAGGCATCCCCAATTTTATATTCAATTACTAATCCGTCATTAGTATCACCTGCAAAATGTCCTGGTCCAGACTGTAATAAAAAGTTTACGGCTAAAAACTTTTCGGAGATATACTACTAATTTTCATTTCTTGGTTTAGGGTTTGATTTAGGGATAGGTTATTGGCTATTAACAAGTATACATAAAGGCGTTAATAGGAGAATTGAACATAGATATATAATAAACGACATCACTTGTGTGATGATTCAACTAAACTATAATACCGAGTCTTTTGATTGATTGAAAAATATAATCTAATCAATTCTAGCTTCAGATAATGTTAAAGGTTTGATGTTATTGGAAAACACTGAAGATCCAGATTTAAATCTATTGATCTTTTTCAATTTCTCACGAACAACCATGACAGGAACTGAAGATTTGGTCACCAAATAATTGGATAAAGACCCCAACAAAACACCTTTAAGTGCACTTTGACCTTTAGAACCCACAACCACAAGAGTTGGTTTCAAGTTATCAATCAATTCAAGAATTAAATGTCTTGGAATTGGATGATGAACAATCTCAATGACAATGTGAATTTGAAGTTTGGTCAATTTAAGTAAATTAAGTACTTGTTGTTTAGCTTTGGTAAGCATGTTCAATCTGTAGGATTCTGCACTAGATTCGTTAACAGTATTTGTTTTCAAATGATGATTATCGTTTTCTTCAATGACATAAATGATGAACAATACTGAACCATCCACCAAAACAGTACCAAGACACCATTCTAATGCAAAGATGGATTCAGGAGAAAAGTCCATACAAACCAAAAACATTTTTGGTTTAACTCTGGGGTTGATGAGTTGAAAAAAGTTACCTCTAGTAATTGTTTGTATCACTCTTGATTGATTTCTATTAGAATCAATTTCACCCTCCTTGATGGTTTCATTTAATTTAGAAGCAAATTCACTGTCTAAACGATCCTCCACAGCTGACGTATAAGGAACCATGAAATCTGGATCTGATTCCGGCTCTTCTGGGCTTTTATCTTTATCATTCTTATCAGAACGTTCTACACTTGGAGAATGGGAGGAGGAGTTTTGACCTTTTTCAATGATCATTCTTCTGTATGCCTGGTAATTTTCTAATTTTTGTCTTCTAGCGATAGCGTCTTGATCCGACTTACTCAAATCCAAACCTTCCTTCCCGGTCAATTCGTGCTTTTCGTTAGCCAACTTGTCTAAAGATTCTTTATCAATGGTACTTCCGATATTCTTTGCTGCCGCAAAAGCCCGTTCATTGGCAGTCAATTCCTCCAATCTTTTAATAGTGCTTTGGTCTGCCAAGTTCGAGTTTTCCAAAATAGTAGATATCTCGTTAATTTTCTCATCGTGACAGGCATAATTGGGTAAGATATTTCCGGTATCATCATACTGGAACTTTTCGTTATTTTCATCGTCGGAAATATGTTCCTCTTCACTGACCTCGTTGTCCCAAAGGTCGTTATCTTCTTCTTTATCCTTGCCAATGGATCTGATACGTTCCAGAGGGTCGTGGTTGGTAATGGACCACTTCAAGTCTTTATTGAGCTCGTCATTCAGGGTCGATGAGGATCTACTATTATTGATGGACCTGGAGGGCGATACTGAGCGTCCTCTGGACTTTGAATTCTGGATAATGGAGAGCTTTTCGGCGTCCAACTTCGACTGACGACTCATGGCGGAGAACTGACGTGCTTGTGAGTACTTGGAGAACTTAGCAACACCTTATGGTCTAGAACTAGATATGAAAAACTAGTGTATGGATGGATACCAGAGGGTGTAAGGCTCGTGTGGTATGAGACTAGAAGGGAGCGTTATAAGGTAAAGTCGACAGGGTTGAAGAGTGTACTGAAGTTCAGACTGGTTCAATTGAAGGCTCAAGAAATGATTGACTAAATGTGAAGGCTTATGATTGGTGTAGTCAACTGTTGCTCTTATCTGATGAGGCCGTGAAGAATATGCTGGCGATCCTTGGTCCACACGTGAGCCGTGGGGAAGGTTGAGGCAGGGCCAGATATGCAGTTCCGACGGGGTAAATGACAACTTCTGGTCATATAGCAATTTGGATTGTGAATCTGGACGCCAACTCCGATCCACTTCAGTTGTCAAAAATCTTTACCTACACGATTAGCTACCCATAAATTTTTGTAGGTGCTTTTTATCTACGATTTTTCATCTACAAGTTACCATTTGGCCCACCCTTGCTGTCTATTTTTTGGTGATTTCAGCTCACACCGCCACCGTGAATCTCAGGCACGGCTGATGACAGCCACAAATAAACAACAGGCGATTAGTGGGGGTGGATAATGTGTAATAATTCCGTTTATGAAGTTTATATTTGGTGATTAACTTTGTGATTTTTGTTCCCTCTTTTGATGAGGTTGGACTAATTTTGAGGAGTTTCATTCCCCACTTTTTTGTGATGAATTAGCTGGGGGCTCTGCAATAATTTCAGCGGCATGATGGCGAATTCTGGGCCGGAAATGCGCTAGTCTACTGACAACAAGTGCCGGTAGAGTCATGAAGTCTGGGCAAGGCTGGGCGCGCCCTGTGTGCAGGACGCTGGGCTTAGGGGTATATTTATAGACAATACTCCGGTTAGAGTGCCATGTGGGTGGTGTTTGAGGCAAGTATTTGGTTAGAATGGCACTTGTTCAACACATTAATGAGTATGGAATGGAAATTGTGTATTAGCGAGCACTTTCGGACTTCACAGTTCTATCATATGTCTTGAAAGATTATCATTCAACTAAATCTTGAACTTCACTCCACCTCTTCTTCTCCTTCTTTTTCTTCTTCTTCTTCTTCTTCTTCTTCTTCTATTTCTCCTTATTTCTTCTTTTTCTTCTAATTGTTTTTCCTATTTTTCTTCTCCTTTTCCTTTTCTTCTCTCTTCATTCTTCGTCTTCATCCAAATACTCGACGAGTAAATTTCCTCCAGACGACAACTCTTTAACCTCACTGATAAGCGAGTCCGAAGCATCCACAATCTTCTTTGGAAATGGCTGTACGAGCTCGAAATTGAACGGATACTTCTCGAAATATTCCTCTCTAGTGAGACTCTCTGCAATTTCCACCAATTCGTCAGAGATATCTCCGAGAAGCTCATCAATATCTTCCTCACCCGTCAATTCTTCCCTGAAGAGAAAGAGTTGCAACTCCACATGTAAATATAATTGGTTCACTGAGAGAGCTTTATCCACAGACTCCACAATTCTTTTACCGTCAGGAAGCCTGATGGCAATTCTGGAGGTGGAAGTAGAGTTGCCAGGATTGGTCAAGTTTTGGTTGATTAATTTGTACATGTACGCCTTTTTGATACCTTCGGCATTTTCAGCAGCCAATGTCTGATCTGCTTCCTGTTGCTTTTGGATTTTTTTAAGTCTGTCTCTTTCAAGTGATTGAGCATATGCATCGTCTTGTTGTTGCTTGATCAATCTTGCAAATTCCATTTCTTGTTGATCAAATCTTGAGGATATCAATTGTGGATTATATTGCTCAGTAAGGTGTGACAACTGTCTCAATATCTTAGCAGAAGAACTCTCCACATTTTGAGGAGTAATAAAGTGTGCTGCAAGATTGGATTTGTAGAGTATTGACATCGAGTTGAGAACTTGGGGACTGCTGGAAACATTTCCTACCAACATGATATAAGGAAGCTTTCTTGTTTTATAGGTATGGCCAATTTCGAATGCCTCCCGAGAACGGGTGACATTGTCAACGTATACGAGTGTTTCTTTATAAACACCATCTGTCTTGTTGAAAAGACGAACAAATTCTGGGTTTTCCACAAGAGAACGTACAAACCCAGTACTTTCTTCTGAGTCGTTGGTAAGAATGGTCAAAAGCCATACATACGTTTTTTGAGATTGATCATAACCATCATTGTAGTTCGTGATGTGATTAAAGTTTTCCAATGATACGGGAGAGTTTGAACCAGGAACATAATTGTCGTAATCAAAAGATCTGGGGAGCCTGTTAGGATCAGTGATGCGTGCTATGGTATTGAATCCAAATAGGTATTTCACTGCTGTAAAAAGAATTTGCAAAAGTGCTTTGGGCACAAGTAACAATATCCATATGATTCTCCATACTGGTTTTGGGGTATGCTTTTCTTCCAATGTCGCCTTCTCGGACTTCTCGCTGTCGTTAAGCGAGGCATGGATACCAACCTCCAAGTGCCACGAAGTCGATAATCGAGGAGCCTTCAAAAGTCGAGGGGTCAAAGCATCCATGAACATCTGGCTCTGGAGGTTGACCACTTCCGAGTGACGGCGATGGATGGCTGCGGCCTCGTGGGTTTCAGCACCAGAGGTGAAAGCAGATGTGGATTCTTGAATTGGAGGAGATTCAAGGCCTTCAAATCCCGTATCAAAGTACTGGGAAATGGCATTGTTAAGATTGTTATCATGGATTGTTAGGAGCCGAAGGATATTGTCGTCGTTGTCGGATACTCCGGTGATGGCTTTGAACTCTTCAACCGACATGGATAAGAATACAGACAGTGAAATAGAATGGTGTGATGTTAACTATGACGTAGTCGTAATTGAACAAGATTAGTAATTATGAGAAATTGTTCAGATACAGTTTAAATTTGAATAGTTCCTGAAGATACCTGTGTCAATGGAAGTAATTCCGGAATATTCCACTGTGATTGTCACTTGTACGTTGAATAGAAAAAACGCTTAAGATCAGTTTTGGTCCTATCTCACTACTCCACGAATTATTATTTGTGAGGGAACAATTTGATCCTATCAGATTGAGTTAACGCAATAAGTAAGTCATCGTAATGGAGTGAATATAGCACTAGAACAAGCCAATATAAATCTACACTCAAAAACCACAAGTAATATATAGATATATATATATATATATATATAATATAAGTATATTATTATAAATTTTTTTTTTAAATATAAAAATATCTAAAGATTATTCACACTTCCTTTAGTTTTAAATTATGAAACTTATGGTATAGTGCAGGAAGTAGAAAATGTTTGAAATGAATTTATATATATAATATAAGTATATGTTCATATAATGGGAGCTGAAAAATACGAATTGGCCCCAATTTTTGAGACACTATTTAACCTCATATCCACACCTATCTCTTCAGAAGTGGGTACGATTGGTAGTGTAGAACAAGGTGAATGTAAGCATCCCGACTTTGGTACTTACATAACGGGCTCTATCTTCACCCTTTTCTGAACTCCCAGACGTCTATTCTCATTACCTAATTTCCTTGTCTACCGTCTCAGCCACGCATTTGTTTACGAAAAACAGACGAGATCCAGACCAAACTACACATCATGGGACTTTGTGGAGGAGGACCTAAGACCAGTACGTATAGTGCAGCACTATGAGGTCCAAGTGCCTGTCAGTGAAAGAGTGCCGCAAAAATTTGGAGTTCTTACGTGAAATTCCCTTGGAGATAGCCCCACTACAACTTCATCTACCAGGTAGACTGAGTCCCTGAATCAGAACAGGTTGACTGGAGTGTCATTACCGATACTGGGAGGCTTCTAAACCACTTTGGATCTACAGATCATTAGCACAATAACCTGAGACAGATCTTCTTATGGTCATGGCTATAATGGTGGGGAATCAGGTCAAATTTTTTGGGTGACCATTACTTGATGAAAAATCTAGATAGACAGTCTTGATTGTTGACTTGATTAACCCACACTTTATCTATTGACTTTATGCTGGTTATCTCCATCTCGATCTACGTGATCTCCTAGCTGGCACTACATTACTACCAACAACACTAACATTTAGTACAGAGAAAAATCGTGATTCTTGGAGATGGTGCCTGTGGTAAGACCTCCCTCTTGAACGTCTTCACCAGAGGCTACTTTCCTCAGGTCTACGAACCTACTGTGTTTGAGAACTATGTGCATGATATCTTTATTGATGGACAATCGGTCCAATTATCCTTATGGGACACTGCAGGACAAGAAGAATTCGACAGATTGAGATCGCTTTCTTATTCTGATACTCATTGCATCATGTTATGTTTCTCTATAGATTCACCTGATTCGTTGGAAAACGTGCAATCAAAATGGGTTGGAGAAATTACCGATCATTGTGAAGGTGTCAAGCTTGTATTGGTAGCTTTGAAGTGTGATTTGAGAAGCAATGAAGATGCTGAAGATGTCAATAATGAAGATGAATCATTCAATCCATACTCTCAATCAGGTAACCCATATCAACAACAAAAGAGATTAATCAGTTACGATGAAGGTTTGGCTGTAGCCAAAAAGGTGGGTGCATTGAGGTACTTGGAGTGTTCAGCAAAGAAAAATAGAGGGGTCAATGAAGCATTCTCTGAAGCTGCTAGATGTGCATTGAATGCCAAACCAAAGGGCGCTAATGATAATGAACCAGAAAGTAAGGGTTGTGTCATTATGTAACCGGAGGCAAGATGACTGAATGAATCACTTACAAGAATTAATGCCATCAATAATTATAACGACCAGTGAACAATTGAGAACCTATCAAAAATTTTAAAACGATCTCATTGATTTGTACCGATAATTACAATTGATCTGGTAATAGTTGGGTTAGTTCGATAATTATTAACCGATGAACCGAGTATTTACTAATAAATTACCTCCAAAGTATTATAGGAAAGAATCAGTTTATGTAGAACATATTCTCTTCTGGTTGTTTAAAACTTCGACTACTACCCTAACTTCATAATCATAACTTTTAGATTCTATAAACATCCTCTAGAAATACTATTCAATCGTTCTAGTACCAAAGACCCGGCCCTATACTAACCTATTCTTTGAAACTCCCTTTGAAAGGGTTGGCCAATTTATCTTTCCGTACGTCCCATATATCTTCGGACAGCCCTTTAGCCTTCTCTTCTATCCATCTTTGCTTGTAGAATTCTTGGATCTTAAGTCTCTTGCTGATTTCTCTTTGGGTGAGCTCTTCTAACGGCTTATTGGCACCTTCATACATCTCTCCGTGCTTTATGGCAAACCAAAACTTTTCTCTTTGGTTCTGGCATGAATCGTAGGTACCGTAACGGTAATAATGCTTGACTTGACCACCAAGGGCGAAACATCCGAAAAGGTCATCTAACGCTGTCACCACAGACATATGCGCTGGGAAATCAAGAGTGTCGGCTTGTTGGAGAACAGCTTTCTGGAGTTCTTCTTTGCGTACTTTGGCTTCTTCAGGGGACTCCTTGAAGATGTCCAAGAGTTGATTCAACTCCGCCTCTTCGCTTTTAGACATGATGTTGTTGTATGTTCTGAATGTGAATTTAGATTGGCTCTGGAGGACCTAAGAGTGAAAAATTCAAAAAAATAAATGCCTTCAGCCAGATTCGAACTGACGATCTCCTCATTACTAGTGAGGTGCCTTACCAACTTGGCCATGAAGGCTTATTTTTGATTTTGGATAATTTGTAGTGTTTAAAAGGTATATATTTTACTAAAATTTTCCGTTAGCTCTCTGACGCCATGAAGAACTAAGTGAAAGATGACATACTTTAAGGCATGGTTTGAATTATCCGATCCAAAATGGGATTCCACTCCTCCTCAAAAATGGAATAATGAGCACGTAGTGACTGAGACTGCGACTCACCTCCCCACTCCCAGACAATTATCTTATCATTTATCCAATCTGTGTCTCTGAAATCAACAATCATATACTCAATATGATTTCGTAGCCAACACGAACAAAATTTCCCAAAAATTTATATCACGGTTTTGACAGTATTCTCCTCGACAGAATATAATTAGCTGTATGTTTTTCCACTGCCGAAAGAAAGTCTATAATCTCCCTCTACTGGGTTACCATTAGATAACTGGCATAAAACTAGTAGATAGATAATTATACACGGACTGCAAGAACAAGAAAAGGCTGATTTGCCAAAACACTTGGCTTCCTAAATAACATCTTTATTTGGAAACATCTTAATACCTCTTTATTCAACTAAGTACTAATTCCGTTACGGGAGTTTATTAGATCTAAGCAACAAATAGATAAAACCACTAATCAATCCCTTAATCATTCTAACTAGCATTTCTGTGTCTTTATATACTTGTCCTTCTGGGCGTTCCTCCAATAGTCGGCTCTCCGAGAGTCGGTTCCTTGTTCGGCTCCGATAGCTTTCACGATAATCGGTTCCGTGATCGGCTCCGATAGTCGATCATCGTTAGTCTCTTTCGTTAGTCATCCTAACCTGTATGTCAGGTCGGCCAACATCTTTAGTTGAGTAAGTAAGAGAATCAAAGAACAAGAAGACTCTATTATTATACTGAATAGTTGGAAAAGTCATTTTCCAGTCACCGGTATAGAGGGATGGAAAAAGTTTTGGCTCGACTTAAATCTTTCTCGACTTAAATCTTGTTTATCCTGGAGCATTTGAAGCTATTCAGTATTTAAATTATAGAACTTAAAATCATATGACAATGGTATAATCAAAGTGTTTTGTTACATTCCCAACAGCACGGACAAATTGAGCGATTTTAGAGGAACACAGAAGACTCAGGGGCTCGTTGCACGGCAAAAAAGAACCTAAATTCTGCAAAGAAGAGGAATGTTAATAGTACCTATCGCAAAAAAAATAAATTTAACTCCCAGACGGACTGCAGGAATGCCGGAGGAGGGATAGCAGCGGGCTTAGAAGGTAAGAGAATTCTGACTCCAGAGAAAAGTATATAAAAACACAGAAGTTCTAATTAAAGTGCTCAAGGGGTTTATTAGTGGTTTTATCTAGCAGATTCAATAAAATCCCATAACGGTATTAGTACTTAGTTAATCAAAGGTTATTAATCCGTTTACCGAGAGTATTTCGCTACTGAAGGACATAGTCAGACTAGACTGTTATATGCAGGCTAACTAAGGAAAGAACGGAACGAACCCCGTTAAAGCTAGTAGCGCAGCAGCTCACGAAACAAGGACCACTGACAGAAAGAAAAGGATGAGCTATCCAGGGATAATCCCAGAAGGGATCAAGCAAGCTTTGATGGCTACCTCTGAGATATGTTTGTTGAAGGAATGGGACCCAAAGACGCACACAATTTATGATTACTTACAACAATTTGAAGAGAGGCTAGAAATATTTGGAGTACCATTCGATGGATATTTGGCCGCTCGATTGGTATTGCTCCAACTTCCATCTGGTACAGTGCATGATACCTTGAGAAGCATGATGAAGAATCATAAAGTGGCCATGGAGACCGAAAAGAAAGAGCCTGGCCTTATCTGGAATGAATGGAAAGTTTTTGCAAGAATGTTAGACAGAAGAGAAAACCCGGATGTTGTCTTGGTGAATCTTAAACAGCGTCCTGGAGAGAGTTTGCAAGACTTCAACGCCAAATTCTTAAAGGCTCTCTATGGATCTAAAGTTGGTACGTTTGGTAACAAAGTAATTGTTACTATCTATGCGTCAAAAATTAGACCTGATATTGGGCTCCAATTGAATCTCAGGCCCCCTAGCGACATATATGAAGCTATACAGGTTGCCTATAGATACGAGAGTGTTCATCCACGCAGAGGTTCTACAAGGAGAGAATCCAGAGGTTCGTCATGGAGACTGGAAAGAACTAGATCGTATTCACAGAGACCTAAAGTTTGTTATAACTGTCAAGAGGAAGGACATATTCGTTCAAGATGTCCACAGTTATGAAAAGGTAACAAGTGAGAAAACTAGAGTTGTCAGTTAAACGATCTGCGGTAAACGAAATCATGAAAATGAAAAGAAGACTGAACCAGAAGTTAAGATCGAGACAGATGTTTATGGTAACGTAGGAAGCGTTACTGTGTCGGAGGAGGATTCACGCGAGCTGCTTTGTATAGTTGAAATGAATATTGATATTACTTGTTATAAAGTGTTTGTGGATCCTGGCTCACAGGTGAACCTTGTAACTCAGAAAGTAGTAGATGGGTGGAAGTCGAACACATCGAATGAATGAATAGAAAGAAGAGTAACTTATAGTTTGAAGAAATTGGAAATGGCGCTCTAAGAGTGATAATGAAGTTGAAATACGAAGGTTGCAAAATAGATTAAAGTTCGTTGTTATCCAAGATGGTCCGATAAGTCCTGAAGTTTACTTGGGAATATCGTTTGTGAGAAAATGCCATACATGGATAGCTTAGACGAACAGCAAGTTGCTTATGCCGGAAGTGGATAAACCAACAGAAAATGAATTAGATAGAATAGTCCTCACGGGTGGGGACCGCAGGAGAATGAGGATATGATAAAAGAAGTAAAGGTTATCACTGCAAGACTATATTCAAAAGATATCAAAAAGGAGAAAAATAATCGGACGGAGATGGTCCATTCCGTCAAAGTTGGAGATGGTATTCCGGAAATTGATATGGAGAGGTGATAACAAAGAAGAAGTTACCGGGTTAGGAGAATACGTACATAGGATTATGTTACACCTAGGAAGTGATCCTTCAGCAATAGCACCTTATAGGTTGTCGCAGATGGTCAGCCGGAGCGGGTCAACAGATTGAACAAGTTGTTGCGAACCTTTGTTCAGAACGAATATAAGGACTGGCCAGATTATTTGCCAATGTTAGACTTTGCGTTAATTAATACTTACAATGAGAGTATTAAAACGGTGCCAGCGATAATAAGTTGCAAAATTGGGTTGAGTCAGGTGCAAAAGATGTTGCAAAAAAGATGCAAGGTATTGTAAAACATATACAAGATGATGGCACAAGTACAAGGAAAACAAGAGTATCAAATAAATAGACATAAGGACTATGTTCAATTAAAAGTGGGTGATTGTTATCACTCGATGCTTATAAAGTAAATTCACTCTGATAAATATCAGAAGATTAAACCATGTTATATGAGACCATTTCAGTTGGTTAAGAAGATAAATAATAGTGCTCTCGAAATTGACATTCTAGTATGTCAAAGAAACATAGAGTTTTGAATGTTGAAGTTATTTCATTTTGATGATGAGAAGGAATATGCGAGAGTTCAGCAGTCTGAGAATGAAGTGATTCAAAGAGCTACCGAAATTGTGGATATTGCAGGAATAGATCCGGTCAACAGGATCATTGATGTATTTTGGAAGGGCTTCCTGTCAGGAATTGCAAAGACAGTGGTAAATTTTCACACACATGTGCCAAAATATTTACGTTCCTACATCATTAGTAACAGCCCATTCGTGCAAAATCGAGTCGATTTTCTTTCGGAGGGAGTAGTGTGACAGGCTATGTCAGATATCGGATAACGAGTTCAAGAAGAACGTGGAAAGGCTTAAGGGAACGTGGGAAGGCTTGGAATTTCAAAGAGTAGTATACAAAGACACAGAAAGTTAGTTAGAATGATTAAGGGATTTATTAGTGGTTTTATCTATCAGTTGCTTAGATCTAATAAACTCCCGTAACGGTATTAGTAGTTAGTGAATAAAATATATAAAGACATTTCCATAAAGTAACTCCTGCTCAAGAACATAGTGAAGGCTGGACTATCGTATACAGGCTAACTAAGGACGAACCGCTGAGTAATTTCGAATATTTAGGGTTTAGAAGGTTTTGCTAAAATTCCCGTTAGCTCTCTGGAGCAGTATTGGAAGTGTAAACGTTACGTCGACAAAAGTATCAAACGATAAGATTCTTCTCAAATCATAGAGGTTTAAAAGAACTTCCAAGTCTCTGATTAAACTTGATGGAAAATTACGACGAAGAAAACTATTGCTAGTCATACCATTTACCTCTTTATAAAAGGATATGACAGATGCCATAACCAATGCACCCTCTTTAGATGTCTTAAGATTTGTTTAGCCACCTTACTAAAAGCTATTCGAAAATGTTGTTATGAATGGCTATGCTCTTTTACAAAGAATATGATAAGAAAAATTTGGTTCAGTTAGAACAAATTAGTTACGAAATTTTCATTGCACTCAATCGTAGGGACTCGCTACACTGTATCCCAACATGGGAGTTATTAGATGTTCAATGACAGAAATTCGGGTGCTAAATGAGTACTAATAATTATACAAAATGAACTAAACCTTCGACACAGCGGATCTCATGCAGTGTCTCTCATGTCATCAGCTATAGTATGCTGCATGGAAGACAAAATAAGCCCAGTTCAAAAGTGCAATAAGCATACAGCTCACAATTATGCGTCTGGTGTTACCCTTTCTCGTCAAACACCACATGGCCAAACCAACAACCACTATAAAATCAAAGTAATACAAGCCTAGTCGACAAGTAGAGAACAATCCGTCGATCGCAGATTGTCTCCATGACCCAACTCCCTTCTCATAGTTGGCCGGGGGGGGAGGAATCCACTCTCCTATTGATTTCATGGATAATAAACAGGGGCTATTTGGGCTACTTTCGATATCCCGCGCTCGCGCACGACCCGACAATTTTTCACGGTTCAACATCACCAACATATACACCACATTTATGTTCAGCCAACTCAGAACAAAGGTGGCACATAGCGTGTCGTTCCTCACACGTGGCGTGTCGACGTTGGGAAGCTTGAAGCCCAACGAAGGAGCTGTTACAACCTATAAAAGACTCGGTAGAGGACCTGCCTCCGGAAAAGGTAAGACATCCGGAAGAGGTCAAAAGGGTCAGAAAGCAAGAGGAAAGGTCCCCAGATGGTTGGAAGGTGGTCAAACTCCATACTATAAGCTTTTCCCCATCATAGGGTTCAAGAGACCCCACAAAAGAGTGTACTTTGATCTCAATTTGGAAAGAATCCAAGAGTTCTGGAACACCGACAGAATCCCCTTGCAAGCAGGTGAAACCTTGACCATCAAGACCATGAAGGAGTGTGGGTTGATCACCGGACAGTTGAAGGATGGAGTGAAGATTTTGGCCAATGGAAAGGAGACATATAATGTGCCATTGAATATTGAAGCATCCAGAGCTTCTGAACAAGCAATCCAAGCCATTGAAAAATTGGACAAGTCATTCACCTCTGTCTACTTCACCAAATTGTCGTTAGAAGCCCATGTGAACCCAGACAGATTCTTATTGAAGAAAGGATACGTTCCATTACCAGCAAGACCAACCCATAGAAGAGATATTGAATATTATTCCAACCCAGCCAAGAGAGGATACTTGTTGAAGGATAGAAGCTTGCTTTTGGACCACCTTAAGAATGTCACCACCACCTACACAAAGACTGAGAAAAAGACTGCTTTGGAGAGACAAGCAGAAGTGGCATCCCCTGACAGATATAGCGAGTATAACGAAGTCCGCGTGGTTTCTGTCAACGATCTTTAATGTACATAGCAACTGGAGACCGGAAGGTTGAATAAAAGCGTAAATAGAAAATTGTAGCACATTTTACAAAGTAAAAGTAAGAGGTTTTGAATCTTAAGCTACAAACTATACGGTAAGGTCAAACTATGAGATCATGTATCTACCTTATTGGTATATATTAATGATTATGCTAGTCTATTAATGCTGGTAAGTGATATGATAGGATCATTCCTTTTGAATGCTATATATGTGGTTTGTGATGAGTAAATTCGAATGAAACGATGTTAAATGATTTTTTTTGACCTCTTTGGGTAATACCGTAGGATAAATCTCGTATTGGGGTGGTGGTTTGTGATCATGACACATCCACAAACACCTCAAGTAACTTTTCTACCACTTCCTGGATATCATCTATTCTGATTTTCTTTTTCCCATTCCCACTGAAACTGTAGTTGTACTTTCTTAAGCTAAACAAAGCCGCTTTGTAGGTCATCTGGTAGATCTCCTTGATGGTCAACTTATCGTTAAACGAGTGGTTCAAACTGGTAGAAAGACCCCTAATTCTTAAGCCCGATAGTATCATCTTATTAATTGCCTGATTAATGTGCTCTTGACTGGAAAGAACCAGAAGTGACGAGTTTGTGGATTTTGGAGGCTCCACAAATGGATTGGGTTGCTTCTTTCTCTCTAGGATCTTATCAAAGACCAAGGTATTTTCCACTTGGTTCTTGGGCGGTTCTACGAAACAATTGGGAGCGATATTCCGATTCAGCTCGATTAAGTCGAGCACCTTGTTTAAGCCCGCAAAGTCGATCACCACCATTTGGACCTGCTGATGGTAGTAGAACACGATATACTGAGAGTGATCATTCTGGAAGATTAGACCTAGATCTTGTGTGAGGGCTAAAGGAAGAAGTTGAGATCGGAAAAAGTCGGTGGTAGCTTGACTGGTAGCATATACTGGTGATGGAGGTGTGGGAATGAGATAGAGAGGGATGGCTGGAGGATACACGTATGTGTCGATATGATGGAATGGAGTGTTTAGTGGGAGGTCTATCGGCGATTGGACCTCATATTGAGAGTCGCCCTGGATGAGTGAAAGAGTTAGCATGGTTTGAAAAGAACAGGACTCATGTGAGTGGCTACTCTACTATAGGGGTTGGGAGGGGTTTGAAAGTGCTTGAAAGTGCTTTGAAGGTGTGAATGGTAGGTAGTAATGGTAGGTAGTAATGGTGTATATAGAACGCGATAGTATACTGTAGTGTGCGATAATGAGAAATGTTTAATTACTGAATGAGAGAAAGACCAGCAAGATATGGCACCAAATGATGGGGAGAAATAAGTGATGGGGATTATTGTGATGGGGATTATTGTTATTGGGAAGTAATCAGGGATAAAGGAAATTATTTTTGAAAATTGCTGAAAATTGCAAAAAGTCTCAAATTGTCCAAACTGATTACTGATAGCTCTGGAAAAATGGGTTTCCAAAATACTGAATATTGAACGTTTGGAACAACTAGGTAGTAGATCATGAAGAATACTGCAAATAATTAATTAAACAGCTTGAGTGTTTAGTATTAAGCTTTAAATATGCCCTTTAGAGTAATATTTAACTATTAATCAAGTATTTTACGGTTCCAGAACCGCAAATATAGAGAAGAATTATTCCGTAGTCAAGATGTACTGGCGAAATAGTATGAGCAACACTAAAAGCTTTAGCAATAAACTATTAACTTTTCCTTCCCAGACCCACAAGACTGTTTATTTCATAAGGTAATCAGGGACTATAATTACAATTGCAACATATCTCAATGAGCCGAATTTCAATTAATACTGTGTAGGGTTGCAATTATCCCAAAGCAGAATACTCGAGCCTGAACAAGTTCGAACGATTACACGAACCCTGATGAAATCGATAGTGACACTTGAAGTTGTTGTGTACAGTTAGCAGAGTTTCGCAGCAAGATCAACGAGGTGCGAAAGAGGTGGCAGTACACATGTCTCACTAATTGGCTCCCCATAATCCTGTTAATACTCCCAGTTTTTCAATTTTCACTGGCTACAAATACCCCTTTGAATACGACCTACACCCTCCAGACTATCTCTAGACTTTGAATACTGGTCTTTACCCGTCTTTTGCACTTGTTTCCTAGGCTCCCACTTTCGCTAGCAATTTCTGTCTCAACGGTCGTGCGGTCTCCCTAACATCATCATTATAACCAACTACCACTTATACAACCATGAGCGTCAACACTCGAGTCTACTCCGTGGCACGTGTCTACGCCGACGCCAATAGTGTCCGCCCCGCTGAATACTGGGACTACGAGCACCACAAGATCGGATGGGGCAATATCAAAAACTACGAAATCATTTCCAAAATCGGAAGGGGGAAGTACTCGGAAGTGTTTCAAGGAGTCAACGTGCTAAATGACGAGCCTTGTGTGATCAAGGTGTTGAAGCCCGTCAAGTTGAAGAAGATTTATCGGGAAGTCAAGATTCTTCAAAACTTGACTGGAGGTCCCAATGTTATTGGATTGTTGGACATTGTCAGAGACGAGCAAAGTAAAATCCCAGCGCTCATTTTCGAGAAGGTCAACAACGTAGACTTTCGGGTGTTGTACCCCAAGTTTTCCATCAGTGATATTCAGTATTATTTCACTCAATTGTTGATCGCGTTGGACTATTCTCATTCTATGGGAATCATTCATAGAGATGTTAAGCCTCAAAACATCATGATTGATCCGCTCAGTAAGAAACTTCGTTTGATTGATTGGGGTCTTGCCGAATTCTATCATATGGGAATGGATTATAACGTCCGAGTTGCTTCGAGGTATCATAAGGGACCCGAGTTGCTCATTAACTTACAACAATATGATTACTCACTTGATTTATGGTCGGTAGGGTGTATGTTGGCTGCCATTATCTTCAAAAAGGAACCATTTTTCAGAGGTGACTCTAATAACGATCAATTGGTTCAAATAGCAAAAGTATTGGGTACTGATAAGCTCATGAAATATGTGGCCAAATATGAGATCAAGTTGAGTTCTGAATATGATGATATTTTGCACCAATATCCCACCAAACCTTGGGAAAGCTTTGTGAATAATGATAACAAACATTTAGTTAGCGAGGAAGTGATTGACTTGATTGACAAGTTGTTGACCTTCGACCATCAGTTACGGCCAACGGCAAAGGAGGCTATGGACCATCCATTCTTCAAATTATAATTCACATCATATGATTAATCAGATTCTGTCTTTTTAACCAACGCTATTTTTGCACCCAGATACACATCCAACCAGTCATTATCTACGGTATGGAATCCCTTTCCCAGAACATGGCTCTATATTCATTAGTTATCTTAGTCAACTTCTTTAGCTTGCCAGATATGGAGCCTCTAATATACTTATTTCTAGGACTGTTAGCCAGGGAGCAAAGACTTTAATGGCTACAGACCACAGCCAAGGTTGCCAGGGCTGTTCACGATTATGTAGCATAATTCCATATTAATAATCTACACCAGCAACTAATACATAATGACCACCAAAAAAGATTGACCGATCTCTTGCAAGTGAAATCAAACGTATCTAAGAACCTCACCCTCACCCGATTACTATTATTCATATCCATACGAATCCTCCATGTCATCAAACTTAGAGATTCAGCTCCCTGAATTATTTGAAAACACTAAATTTTACAAACCAAATCTAACCTTCATTTCAACTACAAATAACGTATTCATTTAATATCGTAAATTATTATCATAATACCCATAAGTTGCTTGCGCTAGAATTAAAAGAGAACCTACTCTATAAATTAAATCCATTTTCAAGTTTGACGATAAATTCAGTCACATCGTATACTCTGTCACTTGTTCCAGACAACTGTGAGTCTAACTTCTGTTGAATTTCATCAAACATAAAATCATCTTCGTCTGATAACGAACTGGAGGTACTGAGGTTAAAATCACAGTCACTAATTGAATTGGAACTTGAAGACGATGTCAACGATGCTTTGGATTTTGTTGGGATTAGTTTGATAAATGCATCAATGGTAGTATTGTCGATCTCACCAGTCACCAGTTTCAATAATTTCAGTAATTCGAAATGAGATGGGGGAGTAGAGAAATGAGATAGTTTAGCGATGAATTGTTTCATTTGCCCCGGATTGACATTATCAATATCTTGGGCAATGTTTTCATTGGGCTGATTCAGTACTTGAATTTCCTGGTTAAAAAATTCAACATATTTAAGTAGTTGGACTCGGGTATATCGCAATTGTTTAATCTCATCTGACATCTCTAAATGATCCAAGTTCAAAGCATTTATGAGACTGGAAATTAACTCCTTAGAAATGATCAACATAGATGAGTCCAACTCAATTAGATTGTCAAGTTTGACAGATAGGTTATCCACACTGAGATGCTTAATGGTGGGATAATAAATCATATCAACATTGGATAAACTATTCTTTATAACATAGTAATATTGAAGTAATTCTGGATAATTGTGATAAATTAAGTCTGTTATTATTGATTTTCTGGCTGTGTGATAGGACTGGAGAATATTTAAAACACAATCAAATTTCGAATTCAAGCTGGAAAAATTGGCATATGATGGCGAGTCCAAGACCTGAGTAAGTTCAGTAATAAGCAGATTGGAATCCCGCAAGTATTTGATATTAGAAACGTCTTGAGATAATTGTGTAATCATACGATTGGAACGGTTCAAAAAACGTAAAGATTTTGTTTCATACTTGTTCTTCTGCTTGACAGTTTCTGTGATAAGAACAACGATATCATCAAAGTAAGACACGGTTGGTTCAGGTGCCAACTTGTTAATTTCAAAGATTTTAAACCATTCAATAAGATAAGTGATGATACATTTTTCATCGGGAACCAAAACCTTGAAATCATCAATATCAATCAAATGAGTCACTTTCAAGGAATCTTCAGCATAGGCTAAGATAGTAGCCAAATTTTGAAGCTTTTTGTTAGGATCATTAGTCACAATATTAATATTGTAGTGCTGTAAAATATATGAGAGAATTAAATCAGGACGATTAATTTCGACTGACCAATCCTTGTTGAAGTTGGAGATCTCGAGTTTTCGCTTGGAAATGATTTTGTTGATCCAATCAGACAAGATGGATTTGATTTCCATTAATGATGGAGTACTGTTAGAGAATGATGAAAATGAAGCTGCGGAATCGAGTAAGAAAAGTGACCACACAAATCCTAATATTAATTTGTGGTCTCCATCATAAATATTATCCGGACTTATCCCACTAACATTGATGTTAAGAATCATCTTTACGAATTGAAGGAAGTCCGCCAAATTCTCAAGCTTATGAAGCTTAAATGTAGGTTTGGGGTATAAAGGTTTGATGTAGTAGAGTTGAGACTTATTCATGGGGTGTTTAGGATTGGAGGTGATTTCATAGATGAGTTGATTGACAAGTTGAATTAGGACCAACCCGTCCTGAAGATCCGAAAAGCTAGTTATAGGGGTGGTGGAACCAGGGATTTTGGGGATTTCGGGAGAAGGATGTTGTAGTTTTTTGTTAAGCCAACGTATCATGGTTTTGTTCTGCAATTGCACCCAAGAAGGGGGTTCTTTAGGTGAGGGCATGATTCATCAATACTTTGAATTATACCAAAACCCTGACCTGGGTTGGATATATAGCGACCCTGGGTTTGGAGCCAGGGTGCGTATATGGAGAACAAAACCTTAATTAAAATAAAATATTTTGAGACGAGCGTGGTTCAGTTGAATTACTAGATATAAACATAAACATCAGAGACGAGATAGTTTTGAGACAAATCGATTGATAGTATAGTTTATAGAGTAGTTGAGGATACACATGCTCAGGGTAAATGGTTCGTATAATGATTCTTTGGCTCTGTTCATTAGTTATAGACCAGTTTCAAGTGTGCTAGAGGCGCGTCTCGACGTGTTCAAAAATGATCTAATAAAGCACGTACATCGTAATTGTATGTCGCGTGGGTACGTAAATACGTTTTTTTAATACTGATGGGGATATTTGTTTGTCTGCATGCGTGTACTAGCATTGATCGTGCATCATTTTGATAGTTTAGGAACCAAAATGGACTAAACGGGATTTGGCACATTCTGAGTCCAACCACGAAATCCAACAACCAGCTTTAGCAGCTTTAGCTGTTAAAGTCTTGACTGACAAACACATTAATCAACATACATCCTCGTCTAACCGTTGAATACCAATTAATCTTGCGTATATCGGTACGGGTGATAATAATAAGTCGCGCAACCCGAAGAAATAGACAACTAAGCGGAATTCAACCACGGCCTTTCCATTCAAAATAGTTTAAAAACAATCAGTTTTATCAAAGCCCCAGATAGTGCCTAAGTATCCTGGGCAAGTGCCCACTTACCCCTGAATGTGCCAACTTGTTTTGATTAAGCGACAATTGGTCCCGTCAATCTCGTCTTTTCACTTTCATAGATAGCGTACCTCGTACTTGAGCAACTAAGTTGCGCAATCATAAAATGTCGGGGGAAAGCGTCTTAGAACCTAAAATTTTTCTGTCTTTGTATCTTCTAGAAATTCGTACTAAAGAACATCAGTTAAATCAGCTAACCATGTTCCAGCTACCAAAGGGATAAGTGATCAGATTACACAGAAAACTCTAAAGAGTGTTGCACTATGGGTTTTCATATAGATGAGAAAACCATGGTGTGAAACAACGCGAACTGTTACTATTTAGCCACTTTTGAACTTTTCGTGTCATTTCATCAAAAGTTTTAGATTCAGTTTTGCCCGTCTATCTCACGATGATACCAGTAAATTATTCAAATATTCTTCAAATGACCTCATACTGTCAGAAATGAAAATGCTATGAATATACTGCTTGTTTTAGTGAAAAGACAATAGTAGGCGTACCTGAGCGAATATCTTCAAAATAGAATAAAGTATACAGCCGGTCCATTCAAGGCAGGAAAATGGCCCGAGAAAATGTGATCAAGATAGTTTCGTTGAGCTACAAGGCAAATGACACGCGGTATGAAGAGAATTTCTATTTGAATTTGTATCAAGTGTCTGCAACAAATATCGATCATTTTTCGGGTACATTACCACCTCATGTCGGTCTGAATCCGACTTACTAAAGGATCGATACTCTCAGTATCCACCAATATTGCGTAGTTAAATACCCGGTTTAGAACCAGACACACAGCCACTTAAGGGGATATGGAAGCATTATCATATCAAAGACCCCATATAAATATGCTGCGAAGATGAGCCAAACTCATAAAATCTATATAGTGAAAGGAGATAAACTCCTGGTAAGACTCTACTTTAACAATGAGATTAATGAACTCACAGTCTATGAATTACATTTTCAGTTCCTTCTGAGTGCTGGTCATGACAACTTTGAATCCCCCAGATTTGTTTTCAATGTGCTTCCAAAATTTCTTCCACTGCGCAAAAGGGGGGACAGCATTGACATTGCTTGATGAATGAACGGGCTATCGTGTTGCAAGAATTGCTTACAGAAAAAACAGATTTACTCCAGAGCTTAAAATCAATTCATTCGTTTGCGTATAAAATAATATACTTCTACAACAAAGTAATCCCATACTACCAGTAAATGTAAGTAACAGACTTAAATTACAAAGAATCGTGTGATATATAGAACGACGAGTGAGATTGTCTCTAACTTAGCTTGATCTAGGTATATGATGCATTCCTCAGTGAACCACTTACAACTGACCCGCATCTATTCTTATTTTTGCAGCCAAAATGATAGGTCAAAAGGTGCTTGGGAATATATCACCCACCTTAAAGCAAGATTATAATGACACTATAAGTAGGCTTTACGTGCTAGGGGCTTTCATCTATTCGGCATTCACCTGCCACTTCGACCCATTTTGCTCCAACTGGCCTCCATCATACTGGTGAGACTTCATTACGATCTGTAGGGAGATGTAAGTATCCGTGAACCTACTCTGGACAAAAATGGAAATCTCCCTACGAAATCTCACTTTCCTTATTCATATGGTACTGTTTACTCCTACTGGTTAGTTTACCACTTCAATTCAAGATAAGGAGCTACTTATCAAGTTATGGATCATAGGCAGAATGACACTTTTAATATAAGTAAACAGCAAGGATTTATAAGAGCCCAAAACTCTGTGCACCCGTTAGTAACTAAAACACTCATGGCTGCGATTAACCCAAGAATCCATTGTGCTTCATTTTATCGTCTTGATAAATAACCAAGTCTTTCAACAAAACCCATACTACACTGACTTAAAATAACCTCAAAGTCCGATAAAAAACACTAGCGTAAAGATATCTAGACTCTACAAGTAAAACTGCACTTAAGGATCCACAGAAAAGTCTTTCGAAAATCGTTCTCTCCAATTATCCTTAAATATCACCAATCCAACCATCATCCCATCACCACCTGCATATAGACTTACCAAAATTTCACCACACCACTCTTCAACTATGTCTGACGAACCATTAACCTCAAACGTGCGGCCAAGCACCAATGCACTCATCACTGTCCGTATAGTGAAGTCATTTCCTTATAGAAATGTCAAAAACTACGTTTTGTCCCCTATAAATTTGCAAGAAACCACCCCAAAACAACTTCTTGACCAAGTTAAGACAATCATTAATACCACTGGAGCCTTAAGACCTTATCGTAGTGTGGAGTACGACACACTCAAGATCTACACCAAGGCACACGGGTCCAAATCGATGAACTTGGTGATCAACTTTGAAAATGACCAGGAATGGGTATTGCATAGTCCTGAGGTGGAGTCTGAAAAGACCTTAAAGCAGTTAGGAGTGGAGAACGAGACCGAAATCAGTTTGTTCAACTGGGCGGATTATACCGCCTACAAGGCCAATCCCGAGGAGAAGTGGTAGTGAATCATATCTTATAGCATATTTAATAAACAGCCCGAGAGGACGAAAATTCCCTCATGAAAACCTTCTAAACTATATTAGCCAGAAAGGCTACTTGGACACGTCTATAGAATAAGCTCATAAAGAAATACTCTCATTGAATAACGAATCTACGATAGGTTTTATCAAATTTTTTTGTTCATTTTAGTACAAACTACAACCATATTTAAATAACAACGAAATGAGTACAATATTAACTCACGATTAAGGGAGACTTTTGGGGTATTTTTAAGAATTAAAACAACGCAAGTGGGTTGGTGGCGTTAGCTGGGAGGGCTTGAATGGTATCCCAATGTTCTTCAACACAAGTACCGTTCAATCTGTAAATATCAGTAATGGCAGTGTCTGGTTGGCCAGCTTGGGAAAGCTTGAAGTGAACATAACCGATGTTATCTTGGAAAGTTACGTGAAGAATTTCAGCAGTGGTGTTCTTCAAGATAACTTCAAGGGAGTCAATTGCGGTTTGTCTTCCACTCTTAATGAAAGCGTTGTGTTGAATGTAAGATGGAGAAACATATTCTAATAAGGCAGCGGTGGAGTTACCTTCAACGTAGAAAGTGTTGACAAAATCGTAGAAAGCGATACTTTGTTCTTCAGGAGAAACTATACGTGGAGGACAGTTTGGAACCTTTTTAGATTCGGATTTAGCTGGAGCAGCACTAACAATAGCGGATAAACCAACGAAAGCAGCAATAGTAGAGAACTTCATATTTTATAATTTTTATCAGATGGGATTGTTTGGAATAGAGACATTACAAGAGAATTTACACACTTTAAATACTTGTTCGTCTTTGACTAAACAATTTCATAAAAGGTCCTCTTGACTTGCAAAATATGTCATATTACAAAGATTATTAATGGAATTTCTGTGCCAAATTGGGTTGCGAATTTTCGCATTAAAAAAATTAGTAAGATTAGAAATTGGGAGCAAGTCATACAGGGACAAGAATCTAAGCGATGAACCTTTAATTGGGTTTCCAATTCAGGCATGTTTTGGTCCGTAAACGCAAAAGAGTCATTTGTCAAAGTTAATTCGAGATTTGTCACATCATGACTAAATTTGTGCTATAATGGAAAGGGATTACTGAGGATAGTATCACTAATGTTGAATCAACGAAAGGAAGTGATTCTTGGCTCAAGCAAGGGTATAGAGATTATTAACTAACTCTGGTCATGCCGTTCGGATATGTCTAAAATAATGATATCTTGTTGCTCATATTGTTAGCACGTTCCAAAGCAATCTTTTTCATCAATGCGATAGAAAATCAAAAGAAACCATCAATGACTTTGTGAGAACGACTTACAATTCCAAGAACTTCACACTCTTTCTACACAAGTGGGCCCATTTCAAACATAGTAGTTTAGACTTTGTCAATTAAAAAGTTAAACCTTTTGCTCCACTAACAGGGAGACACCCCACACCGTGACCTATTTGTATTTAGTTATGCTTGCTTGGCACAAAAGGTCTAGAAAAACGTCAATAGAGGTGGCTGCCAAAACTGGCCTAAGCAATATATAGTCAAGACAGACCGGGGAAGTTTTAACCGACAATTAGGCAAATAGAAAATGAGAAGAAATAGCCGAATCACAACCTTAATAACGGTAAATTTCAAAAACTGGTTTGTCGTTTTGCTAGAGAATTAGCATGATTCTGAGGATAGCTCTCCGAGACGGGATTCATCCCTGCTTGTCTCATGCCCTTGAGCTGCAAGAGCGACCCCAACAGCCTCTCATTCTTGGGTATATCGACTGAGAAGAGTCCGTTTAAAATTCTATATCCGATTCTTAGAAAATTAAGTTGCGGTAGTTGGTGTTGACTCGAAGCCATATACCTACTCCTATCGTCCCTCTACAGAAACGATAAGTTGTGGGGCTTACGAGTTGACTATAAACTCCTTTTAACAAATTGGTACAATATCCTTCAGTACTTAGTAGTCGATCATTGAGCCAAGATATGACCTCTCTTAATATCTCATCTTGTGAAGGCTCAATATTTCAGGAATAAAAGATAAGGGAATGGGAAATTTAGGCTCGTAAGCTGTTTTGAATTCATCAGGAAATGTGTGGCTGTGCAGAACCCAAAATTTTTCAAAAATGCCCAAATTACCACCAAAATCAAGCAAGAAATGTGGGAAAGCTAGTTGGTGTTGTTTAAATACTCGTAAAACAAAAATGAGCAATTTTCTTTAGCATCGATCTGAACCTACACGGTATGACTCCTGAACACTTTTTTGTCGCTTTAACGGATCGTTCCCTAGTTGACCTTAATATTATAGTCTAGCCTTGACTATGT
>JAKTXH010000081.1:0-26640 GCA_030561405.1 Suhomyces atakaporum
AACCGGGGTTGTTCGGATCAAAACCGAAAGTGATAACCACTACACTATACAACCAATGAAGTTAAGGCAGGTCGTACCCGGATTCGAACCGGGGTTGTTCGGATCAAAACCGAAAGTGATAACCACTACACTATACAACCTGAACTTCGTGCTAGAAAACTTGTCCATTTTTCAGATCACCTTGGAAATATGCATTTTTCATAAAAACTATATTCTGGCTGCATCCTATCATTGTGGCGTTTATACAATTACTCTTAACCTTTTTTGGCTCGCGAAATTTGTGTTTGACCGGAAAGCAACTATTTTACGTATTTTAGAATCTTCGAAATTATCAGAGTACAAGCGCAGTAGCCCCAGAAAGAGTCAGCCAAGATTTTGACCCCTTTTCAGCTAATAACTGGGCGATATGCAAGAATATTCGTGTATAAAATATACCTTTAAACATTGAATGCTCAATCTAAAAGTTATATTATTTATGCGCCACATTCATACGTTTAGTTGCAATTACGCCTTCTAAGCACACCATAGTTGAGGACTCTCTACATCTTAAAACGTGTACAATTCAACAAACTTCTGTTATTCTCAAGGGCAATTGATATTTCAACAAAAAGATATTTTTTTGCGAAAATTCGAGAAAATAATCAAAAGTTAAAACATTTTCATATGATACAGACTTAATAGAACAGCTCTCACGATATTTCCAATACCAAATGTGTAACACCGCTTCAATACCTATCTTCGGAATGTTACCTTAGATCAGTTTGATAGGGACTTTTTTGAAACATATGACATAGTAATATCAAACCATTCCGAATCGTTTATCGAAAGCTTAATCAAGAGGCTGTTGATGATAAAGCGCAATCTTTTATCATACATTTCTGGCTGTGAAGTATTTGAGGCCGCAGATTCAAAATAACCAGGTTCGGATGTTTCAGAATGTAGCGCGTTCGATAAACGTTGAGCATGTCAAAAAAAGTCTCATTACTTAGTCCACATTAAATCTATTCTTCCCTCTTATTCTTGCCATGTTCTCATCATCCCTGCCTTTATAATGTGATATTCCCTAAATCAAACCCAAAATCTCACCAAGAATAATTAAATTACATCATTTCAAAGTCTAATTAGGAATTAGCACCTACACAACTTGAAGTCAGAAAATTATTGTATTGGAACTGGCAGAATTCTTCTGCTTCCGGGGACCTTTCGGTTGCATAGTTCGGTGGCCCATCAACTTTTGACATGAATTTCACATGTAACCTAGCATACACTCTGTGTCGTCTATTTCAAGGGCGATACAAGGCAATCGGAGTCAAAGTAAACTCCATACCAATGGACAAAACCATTAGATCGTCTCCGATTATGCGATATAATTGGAGAAGATTTCTGACCGAGGCGAAACGAATATTCTTGAATGTTCGGTTTGGCGTTGTCGTACTGGCGTTCTCGGAACTATACACTGAAAAGGCAAAATGCCGACATCAAGGTCCACATGGTCCATATCAACACTGTAGATATGGGTGAAACAGTTCTGATACACACTACGTTCGTAACCAAAGGCTGTGTATCACTTTGAAAACCGCATTCGCCTCAGTCAGAACGGGGAATAACATATACTAATCAGTCGCGCGGGCGCGGTAGTACTTCAACTTCGGGTTCAAATAGTACTTAACCTGAACATTCCAGGAATCATACCTTAAAGCGTAAACCGATAGCACCCTGAATAGGTGGGGAGATCCCCGCGCTCCTAACCCAATGGTGTGAATCGGTAAATAAGGGCTGATTTCCACATGTGTTTTCATGTTTAATACCACCTAGTTAGTGTGGTTTAGGGTGCTTTGAAACATTATGACGTTGTTGAAGACCCAATGCAACATCAGATTAAAGTGAATCAGTAGTGTTAAGCCTGCGTCTTTGTCTCAACTATTTTCCTGCATTGCAGGGAATCAGTAACAACAACACCAACAACAACATTCATTCAGGAATCGTAGATGAACGTGTACGTGGTTGTGATCGAGTCCCATCGTTGTAGGTTGAATATAATGATTGGGTCATTACGCGTTATCGGTGTCAATTGTCTTTGTAGTTAGCTCCTGCCTATAGACTCAAGGAATTGACGATAGGCGGAGTTCCCATGTTCAATGGAAAGTAAACATTGGTTCAATCTGAGGAGACAACGAACTTGCGTCTACGTCATGATGCGTCAATTTAATGCAAGTATTTTGTGGCATGTTTGATATGCCCCTGACATTGTTGACACACAAAGTTGATCTAACAACTAGGTGCCTGAATTTTGAAGTGGTTAGAACCACCGCTGATGCATGCACCTCCCAACATGGTTGAGATTTTTTAACGATTGTCCACTATTATATAAGGACCGAATCCCCTGACTTACCCCAGCCAGCTATCACTTACAAAAGTTCTATCATGTCACTCTTATTAGACACCGCTGCTACTGCTTCAAGCACTTCACTTGCTTCTCCTTCCTTAACTAGTTTGGCACCTTTAACTAATTCCCTTTCAGATTCCGGGGTGGTAAATACCGCCACCTATAATAATTTAGATGCTCTGGGAATACTAGTTCAAAATGATGGTGCTAGTACTCAAGTGGGACTGTTCAGTGAAGCTTCCGATTTACATACATTGACCTTACTTTCATCCTCGGTTACAGCAAAAAATGCAGCCAAAGCATCATCGTCATCATCATCGGGTAACTCTTTAACGTCAGCCAATAGAGGTAGTGGGTTATCAAAGATATCCTTAATACTAAGCTCAGTATTTGTCTGTGCTTTCTTAGCTGCCTTGTAAGGTTCACGTTTATGATTTACGATAATTTAATAAAGTCGCTTCGCGCATAATGATAATTTTCACCTACAGGTGCCCACATAATACAATATCGAGAGCAGTCAATAATTTATACCATCCCTACAATACAATACCAAAAACTTGATATCAAGTGGGTTCAAGCACCTGCTGGATTTTTAGGGCCTTCGAATATTACCCTTTGATTTCTTCACCCAGGTTTTACATACATAGTTTTACAATATATGCATGGTGCAAGAAAGTATATGCGTAGTGCGTAAGCCAAATTATATACTATTGTTACAATCGGAGGGTGCAGTAATTAGCGTGTATGCGTAACCATAATAGCTTATGTACAGGTGTATTATTTAGAATATTAGCATTGTACCGAGTATTAATTGTTTGGCGTTTAGTTGAAGAATGATGACTAAGTGAATGCTTTTCAAATCTAGTCAGAATAGTTGGCAACCAAGAACAATATTATGTTAGAGTGACTTTGATAAATTACTTCGAGCCTATCGTTTTCGATCACAACTCATATCACACTTATTATTTCTCATGGGCAGTATTTTTCACCATTGCCTCTTTTCATGTTGGAGGATGCATGACAAGAGATCGATCGTGCATGAGAACACGGTTCATCTTTACTCTTCATTCCTCTCATTAGTCGAAAATTAAAACTTCGCCTATTGAAGAAGAATTCGATATTTTCACGGTTGTCAATACCACCGACGTCAACTGGCCTGAACATTTCCTGTTCGAGTATTAAAGTATGGTAGGGCCATCTCTGTTTAAATAATAGCCATGAATTTTTAGAGCTAGTGACATTGCAAACGTGACAAAGACTATCCAATTAAGTGATGGGGATCTTTATTTGACACGGCTCGGGCCCTTTCATTTTGGGATTGAAGGGCTCAAAAGATCCTCACGACAATATATCAGTTAATTGGCCTTCTATTGTCGGGAAGATTGTGGTGGATTACCCCTTACAGTAAAATTCAGTACCAGTCGCTAACGCTACGATAACCTATTGTATGAATTTTATGGTAGCAGGCAAGATATATATTTTATCCTACTTATTAGTTCGAATATAATCGTATCACTTAAGAATTTATTAACTCAATTAGTATTACTCATTGTAATTAGTTGTAAAAAATTATGGTAATATTAATATGATTGTCTGGACGTATTCTAATTCACGAGATCTTTATCATCCTAGGACTCTATTCAAAGTATTGTGACTGTTAATCTTTTATGTTCTTCTAACTCATACACTCATACGAGCCTTTCATCTTTGGGCTTGTATTGTTGATAGTGTTCGAAAGCTGCTTTGAAGAAACGAACTCCCATCCCGATATCTTTGTATCCAGAAATGCTTCTAGCATTGTGCATGGCTAATATTGGCATACCCACGTCGATAATTAGAGCTGCTCCATTTATTCCTCTACGGCCCGAACTCATAATCGGTCCTATTGTACCACCCAGTCTTCCGTCATTTCTGATATGGAATTTTTGAAGTTCAATTCCGGGCAATGTGGAAATGATATTTTCCAAGAAAACGACTGATTCAGCATCAGTCAACACATGTTGACTGACATCAATTTTCACAGTAGGTCCAGTGTTTGGTTTCGGGTAGTGATTTTCCAAATAGGCATCTTTGTAATTTGGATTTAAAGCATGAGTGACATCTGAAGATAACACTACTGTGTTTGTCATAAGTTGAGCTAAATGTTCCTTGGGGATAGAAGTGGTAGTACTATCGATAATCAGGGCAAAAGTGTCTCTTAAAAACCCTCCTCCTGCTCCTGTGGTCGAGGTGCTTCCAGTTTCTTCGTGGTTTGCAAAGTAAACCCCTACTAACCCGTCATAATCCTCGATATCTTTATCCAAGTAAAATTTCTTGCTGAATTCAAGCAAACCGTAGATAGCATCAAAGGAGCATAATCTATCGTCAAGGCTAGAGGCATAGATAAATTCATGAGACAATCCTCCTCTGGTGGCTTCATGTACAGGTACCAATTCCAAATCAAGTTCAATAATTTGGGAAATCGGAGTATTGGAGAGCGAACTCACCAATCTAAGTAATGACAACGGATGCTTAGAGAATAACGGGGAAGCCTGCTCCTCGTGAGTGGGCACAAGAGTTTCGGTATGATAGCCAATGACCGGAACCACCTCTGTTTGAAGATTTGGTGTCCTGGTAATACCAAAATGCTCTGCAATGGATGGAATGGTGGCCACAGGCTTGGAACCAGTGGAGATCAATTTTCTGGTAATTTTTCCATTAGAGCCCTTGACCAAAATGGCACCTGCAAGTCCCAAGTCCCTATCGAAAAAGCTTTCGATTAAACCGCCAGAGTATGGAGCGACTCCCAACAATTCATAACCGTCCACAGGGGATTTTATCAGACTGGCAGGGTTAATTTTAAGTGTCACCGCATCAACATGAGTTCCCACAAATATACTTCCGTTTTGGGGCTTCCATTTGCCACCTTTGATGAACGCCACCAAAGTAACTCCATCTTTAATCACATAGTAAAGCCCTGGACTGGAGAAATCACGTTTCTGTTTGTCATTGAAGCCCTTGAAGCCGTTGTTATCTAAAACCGACCGGAAATGGTCCACAAAGTGGTACGTCGTACGGTTTAAGTTCATACAATCGATGAATTGCTGTGAGTATGCCTCGTAGTATGAAGAGTAATCATCATTGATCACCTCAACCTCGGGCAATGATACTTTAGCTTTGGGGACTTTCAGTTTTTGCAGTGCAAACAACATCTTGAGCTTTTGTTCAAGATCCAACAAGGTCGCTCCAGATGACGATAATCCTGACAGCTGAGACGTTTGTTCTTGAGCAGTTGAAGCTTTAGTCTTTCTTTCTTTAGTCTTTCTTTCTTTAGTCATTTGATTACCTTCCTTGGCCCTTTTGGCCTCTTGGTGCTCTTTCACCAATTTCTCCTCTATCTCTGCTTTCATGGTCGACATCTCTACACGTGGAAGCTTGTAGATATAGGATTCCGTCACGGTACCCAATTGGCCCTCCAGGTCTGAATCCTCAGTTTCGGTTTCTGCATCGGATTCTGCATCGGTGGAGAAATCTGCCTCGCTATTGACTTCACACCAGTCATCGTCGGTGGAGAGGACACCTTCTAATACCGCAAGGGTTTTCTTGGCCATCTCATCCAGTAACATTGTTGCAATGATTTTGGTGGAGATTATGGAGCTTTTAAATAGTGCGTATAATGTACGGCTCTTATCACCAGCTCAAAAAGAGAGTCTGTGGAGGAGCACTAAGCGAGAATCACGACACTTCAACGGTGTGGTGCTATACAATATTGGCCAATATCTGTGGTTTGGAGACTTGTTACTTTGTACAAATGTACAAATCCATTCCTCAGTATGGTCATTACATAGTATTGGGTATATCGTCAGTATGGTTTACTCAAAGTTTTTGAAGCCTCACTTTTGATAGCACTAGTAGTACAATAGGTTCGGAGGAGTCAAAACTACTATGAAGAACTGATGATTATCACTAGTTGGTACTATAGATGTGATCGCAATTTCGTGACACACCGTTAGCAATGACTATCTAAACCAGTAATTACACCAAGTGAATCTCCGATATAAATGGTCTCTATTCACGAATATAACATCCAATTCAAAAAGGCTACAAATTCTCAGATGTTATTCATCCAATTTCGGACGATGTTGTAACCAGGTCCAATTTTGTCATATCTCTTGATCACACTTAAAGACACTTAAACATAAACCAAAACGAATTAATAAAAGCACTTGTCATTTTTCTCAAAATTATCATTAAGCCCCGAACACCTTCATAATTGTGAGTCGTATTCAAGTTCTTATCTCTTTTCATTTAGGACCTCGAATACACATTTATCAACTGCTCACAATCACATCTTATACACTTTCTCACCATTATCAATTCCTCAAACAAATCGTTAGAGCAACGCGTCTATCTTCACCATGAATGCTTCAGCCATCGTGGTCCACTGGCACAACGACAACCAGCCTATCTACTCAGTAGACTTCCAACCGTCTCTGTCCTCCAACTCTCCTCGTTTGGTGACTGCTGGTGGTGATAACAACATCCGTGTGTGGAACCTCACAATCCAGGACACCCCATCGGTGGAATACTTGAGCACGTTGCGGAAGCACACTCAGGCTGTCAATGTGGTGAGATTTGATCCTAGTGGTGAACTTTTGGCAAGTGCTGGGGACGACGGTACTCTCATTTTCTGGAAACTAGCCAGTGGCATCGTTCGAGACTTCGAGGCCGAGGAAGAGGACGATGATGTCAAGGAAAGTTGGGAAGTCGTACTCCAGCTCCGGTCGTCTACTAGTGAGATCAACGATATCGCCTGGTCTCCTGATTCAAAGTATGTGGTGACAGGTTCGATGGATAATACTATCAGAATATACGAACTCGAGGTAGTGAGTCTGAAATTGTCTGGAAAAATGGTTCAATCGTTGAAAAATCACTCCCATTATGTTCAAGGTGTATTCTGGGACCCTTTGAATCAATTCATAGCCACCCAATCTGCTGATAGATCAGTAATAATTTACAACATTACCCAAAACAACAATCAATTGGGTTTGAAAATTCACCACAAATTCTCCAAAATCGACAACCAATACATTTATCATTCAGAAACCCTCCAGTCTTTCTTTAGAAGACTCAATTTCTCTCCTGATGGTAACTTTTTGATCACCCCAGCAGGAATGTGGAATCAATTACGACCCAACTCAGAGTGTGCTCCAGGTCCCCAGGACGATCAAGACAAGGCCGAAGGAACCGTTTATCATGCAGCATATGTATACACCCGCTCTAGTCTATCAAGCTCCCCCATACTCAAAATTTCTGGCCTAAACAAGCCAGCCATAGCCGTGGCATTCAACCCTAAATTCTACCAACTGTCACCTAATGTGACTACACTTCCATATAAAATGATATTTGCAGTTGCAACTCAAGATTCGGTAATCCTATATGATACAGAAAAATTCAAACCGTTAGGATTTGTGGGAAATGTCCATTACTCGTCCATAACCGACTTGAAGTGGGATTTGGATGGCAGTAAAATTATAGTTAGCTCAACAGACGGATTCTGTTCCGTGATCACGCTTGAAGAGGGCATTTTCGGCACAGAATACAGAAAAGACCAGCAAGAACTTAACCAAGATGTCGAAATGACTACTCAGGAATCAACACAACAGGTACAGCTACAACAACAACCATTCATAAAACAAGAACAACAACAACAACAACAAGTGCAACAACAAGTGCAACAACAAGTGCAACAACAAGTGCAACAACAAGTGCAACCACATGTTCAACCACAGGAACAATTAAAGGTCCAACCACAACCTTCTTCTGATTCACAAGAATCCAAACCAAAGCCTACAATAGACCAGTTTCTCAAAGTAAAAGAGAAAAAGAGAATTACCCCAACATTACTAAATTAAATGGAGAAACGATGTATTATAAATAAGGAATGTAAGTCATATTTATTGGACCCTTTTAAAACTATTCAATGTAACTATATTGCCTAACCGATGGATTCACAATGTAGACTCTTGAATTCTTTCAATCTTTTTTGGATGAATTATAAAGGGAACATTTCCATAATTCAGTATTATATCAAGACAATGTACTTAGCTAGAAATATTGAAAAACCGGATAAGTTAAACATTCCATTCATCTACAAATTGATCTCGTTCTTCAACTGTGCCTCCAACCGTTTCCGGGCAGCAATGATCATTTCCTGCTTTCTTCTATGAATCGAGTTTTCAGACTCCTCAACAGGCTCGTCCAACTTAGTGACATCGATATCATACTTTTCAAGAAGATTGATCTTTTGGGTAGAGACTTCGCCCTTGGTACTTCTCTCTGGTTCTGGGGCTCTTGCAGGTGGAAATGGTAAACTACCATTTTCCATATATGCATCTATAGTCAATTCCACAGATCCAGTCCGGTTCAAGTCCATCACGATTTGATCTCTGGTCAACGAAGGAGCAATGGTTTGAACAACTTCGATCATGCTGTCGGTGATGGGCCTACGGGTACGATTTGTTGTAGTACCAGAAGCGGACTCTTCATTGCTTCTAACTCCAGTGGAAGCGGCTTGCTGGGGTTCTCTAGATCTTTGAGTGATATTGATCTCGTTGGCTTCAGGAATTGGTGAGATTAACCATCTTAGGAAGATGAATGCCACTGCTAAGGTGGCGATGAATATGAGTGTGGATGAATCCATGGTGGAGTTTATGGTGGTATAGTGTGAGTTGAACCGATACACGACATATTTAATGATTTGATAGAGTGGGTATATAATGACCAGTGGGATACTTTCCAGCATTGGGGAGTATTATCTACCTAATACAGTTGAAATTTGTCATCATTTAATTGCTACTCCAATATTTCAGCATAAAGTGATTATCAAGAATTTTGATCATCACCAGTATTTAATTATATAATTGAATTGATAGCGTGAATAGGTTTTGAAAAGAAAATCTGAACACTCGCTGTCTAGACGAGCTGACGTAGTATACAGAAGAAGTGAATGGTCATTGGAATGTTACCTTGAAGTCGTTGTCTTGGTTTCTCACCTTGTACAAGAAGTTGGTGATGATCTCGTTCTCCTTACATGGCAAGTTGAGAAAATGTGCTTTGATGTGGTTACCAGTCTCCTGCTTGGTGATACCTCCTCGAGAACGTCGAGTCTTGCTCCTCTTCGAATATGTCTTTTTACCAATCTCACTATTCAATATGTCGCTGTTGATGGAAGTTATGGGTGGAAGCCCCAACCCGTACTTTTGGTTATACTTGGCCAAAACTTCGTCATCATACTCATCAAACTCCAATGGGTTTGGTTTTGGTTTGTCGTTGGGTCCATTGGAGTTGATGTGCTTAGATAGGTAAACCTGCTGAGCCTGGAGGGCGGCCTGAGTCTTGGCCTTTTGTGAAGTCTTTGAAGAGGAGGATGAGTTGATGGTTGAAGTGGCTCCGAGGTTGTTATAGTGTTTGTAAGACTCGGACTCCGAGGCGGACTCCTTGTGGCTTCTTGGTGGCATTGTGATGTGGAAGAATCTGTCTGATTTACTTATCTATGAAGCATGTCGCGCGACATCAATAAAAACTGTCTGAGTTAAAAATACAATTGCAGTTGAGACTAACGTTGATGATTTGAATCTTAAACGCTATATATAGTGAAGCTCTTCCTTGTACCAGTGGCTTGGAGTTAAGTTCAGCATAACTATTCAATGATCTGTTAAACATAAAAAAAAATTTGGACAATACTTTCGACAACTGCAGGATTCGAACCTGCGCGGGCATAGCCCAAAAGATTTCGAGTCTTTCTCCTTAACCGCTCGGACAAGTTGCCCAGTATACCTAAATTGTGAAGCGCTGAAAACTCAAATTGGCTAATAATTGCTATCTTTTAAAAATGTTATTTCCGACATACCCTATTCTCACCAAGGCAATTCGGCGGTCCTAATTTACTAGATGTACAGTTGTAACTAAAGAAAACAAAAAAAAAAGATTAAAATTCTTTTTTCATTAATTTTTTGGAAAATTGATTCCTTCAATACATATGAAGATTGAGTTATTTATATTATAATAACTCTTATAATAACTCTAATTATCCAAATATTCAAAGAAGAGGGAAAATCATAAAGAGATTGCTGGCTTTAGTACCGATTTTTTATCCCTAGTTTCGAATCAAGAATGATTATCAGTTTCATAAATTCAAATGGTCGTTACGAACTCCAAAAAATTCGTAAGCTTGAATTCTAGCATTTCATTAATAATCGACAATTTACTTAAGGGTACTAATTCTAGAAAAAATATAATTGAACTTGAAAATCACTACTAAATAATCTCTCTAGATGTTTCAATCGTCGGAAGACTTTGAGTTCATATAGCCAGCAAATCGAACCAATTACTAGTTTTCAAGGTGCTATTTTCATTTCCAATATATACTTATTTAAAAGCACCACCATCCTAAGAAACTGATAGAGCACGAAAGATATGGTCACGATACGAGCCTTCCTTAAAGCAAATGTGTCGATTAGCTATTGACAACCTACAAAAAGGAAGAAAGGCCAATTGTTAATTTGCTAGCCAAAAAGTAACGACAACTGCAGGACTCGAACCTGCGCGGGCATAGCCCAAAAGATTTCAAGTCTTTCTCCTTAACCGCTCGGACAAGTTGCCTAATTTGTAGATTTTGAGATAAACTACACTATTGGCCATGATAAGGGTATTCGTGAATTTTAAAAACGTAAGATATTCATTTTTCAGTAGCGGAGCTTATTGCTCGAGCTTTGTAAGAGCATAGGAGTGGTTAGAATATTGACAGATCATGAATGTGGCAATTCGAAGATTTTCAGTCCTCCAGGGCATGCTTTTAATCTGAAAGATTGCTCTTAGTGCTTGAACAGCTCTCATCAGCTTAACCCACACATTATCAGGTAGTAATAAAGAGATTGAAGCACATATATTGGCTAAAATTGAAATTCGATAAAACCATGTGACCGTATTACGTAATCATAAAATTTTCTAGAACATTGTAGAACCCACGAATGAATCACTCATAAACCCATACTTTTAGTTTCAAAATCCAACCTTTACACTACTAGACAAACATATTGCACAACGAATGAGAATTTGTACACCATTTCCGTACACCTTCAAGCGCTCGCCTGTTCTCAGAACTGTTAGACCAAGATGGGCACCAAGTGTAAGAGCCTTTCATGCCACAATCAGTCCTAGAATAAACTTTGACCCATACAAGACGTTGGGGGTGGAAAAGGGAGCAGACCAAAAGGACATCAAGAAAGCATATTATCAATTAGTGAAAAAGTTTCATCCTGATGTGAACAAGGAGAAAGACGCAGAGACCAGATTCCATAAGATTCAGGAATCATATGAACTTTTGAGCGACAAGGAGAAGAGAGCACAATATGACCAGTTTGGAGCTTCTGCGTTTGATGCCAATGGTAATGCCAATCCATTTGCAGGAGGAGGCAATCCATTTGGAGGAGCAGGAGGAGGTAATCCATTTGGAGGAGCAGGAGGTCAAGGAGGATTTGGATTCAATTTCGAAGATTTATTCACCGAAGCTTTTGGAGGCGGTGCTCGTGGAGGTAGAGGACGTGGATCGTTTGTGACCGAGCATGTTGGTGATAATATTGAGGTGCTCAAGTCGATTTCATTCAAAGAAGCCATTTTTGGTAAAAAGGTTCTGATCAACTACAAGGCGGTGGACAAGTGTAATACTTGTAAGGGAAGTGGATTGAAGACCGGCAAGAAAAGAAAGACTTGTGGAACATGTCATGGTACTGGTCAAAGCACTCATGTCATGGGTGGATTCCATATGTCATCCACTTGTACCAGTTGTGGTGGATCTGGTGTTACTATTGATAAAGCAGACCAGTGTAATACCTGTCATGGACACGGGGTGGAAGAGGTTCCTAAATCTACCACTGTCGATTTACCATGTGGAATTGAAGATGGTACTAGATTGAGAGTACCAGGTGCTGGTGATGCTCCATTTGTGGCCCAAGACGAATACAATCGTGTCCGTAATGGGGACTTGATCATCAGAGTGAACGTTGCCAAAGATCCCGTTTTCCTGCGTTCTGGAAATAATATTGTCGTCAACCAGGAGATTTTGATGACTACTGCAGCATTAGGAGGAGAGATTGTGGTTCCTACCATTGACGGACAAAACATCAAGTTGAAACTTCGCTCAGGTGTACAAAATGGTCGTAAGATGAGTATTCCAGAGAAAGGTGTACCTATAGGAAGAAACTTGAACAACAGAGGAGATTTAGAGGTGGTACTTAAAGTGAAGACCCTTATACCAGAGACACCAATACAAACCGCATTGTTGGAAGCCTTGGCCGATGCCTACGATGACAAGAACGCCAAACGAACCGATGCACACTGGAAGTTGGATGTGGACGAGAAAGTCGAGACGTTCCAGGAAGATGAGCACCCCACCAAGACTAGAATTGGTAAGTTTTTAGGCAAGTTCTTCAACCTTGGAGATAAGGAAAAGAAGGATTAGACTATAACCTAAGCCCCTGTATATAACGTATAGTTAATATGTATATAGCATAATTTATTCCAGATACAGAACATATAGAGACGTGATTTCATGGTGTTGTGGACGGTACATTGGATCCAGATGAATGTCATGAAGCAGTAGAAAATGAAGAAAACATCATATGGGAAAATAGTGCAAATATAGAAGAATCAAGAAGAACTATAAATCAAATTTAATCTAGTAATGATAGGTCTAACTAATAGAGTTTAGGAGCATGTAAAAAGGATCTAAGTGATTGAGATCGGACACGCGGTTCCAATTGGGCTCAAAATTCAACGACCTATTGTTACGCGGGGCGAATCGAGATCTAGGCTAATCAATTCACCAAACTCCTTGCATATTCGAAAGTTTCGAATGAAGGAATAATAAAGCTTGGCCTGCGTATATGTCAAAACACACACACACACATACACACACCCAAAGATACAACAAATATTTTAATAATATTTCACGGTAAGGTACCAAAAAACCCATATGAAATGTTTAGTTTAGTGATTCGAGAGTTAAGTTTTGACATTTGGTTGTATAATCTGACCACAACCAGCTGACTGGAACTATCCTATTAGCTTAGTACCCTGGTTGAATTTGTAATATCGAAATACTTCAAGACCAATTGCCACGTTAGCGAGCTCAATTTGATCGTGATTTCACCCAATTCGGTTGTTTCCACATTTATTCTAGCGCGTTGTTTACCCCCCGCGATCGTTAAATGTTTTCATCATACCAGTTATTTATAATTATGGGGAGCCCTAATCTTGTCAAACCTATGAACTTATAAGTACCTTGTAGCACCATGGTTAAGCAAAAAGGAACTCTAACCTTGATATCCCCCCATAGAGACTTTAATCAATACAATATTCTATTGTTACGAGCTCCTCACCGAACATGTACGCCGCGAATTCCGGTCGTGTTTCATCGATTGTGTTTACACGGTACATTGAATTTTTCTTCCTCGCATATTACCACTGTTCTCGTATCATTAATTAATGAACTAGTCCTAGATCCCTGTTGTTTATGGCCCACCATGCCCTCGTCTAACAAAGAGCTTCCTGGCACTCTAGATCCCAACTTACTGGATATCACCTTAGGTGCTCAGCTGCAAAAGCTCTCGTCGCTGATGATAGCCATTAATCCTCCTGGTCCCTACGCCCAAGGCCAGGCCAAAAAGAAGGACTCTCACCCCAAGTCAACCCACACTCCCAGCCCGTTGAAGAATCAGATTCCAGTTTCACGGTCTTCGTCCGTAAGCTCCACGTCTTCGGGCTCCAAAGCTCATTCCACCACTACTGCTCAGTACGTGGTTCAGATCGATAAGACTCCTCAGAACTTAACTCCATCACAACGCTTGATGATGCGCAAAACACAATTGTCCTCCAGTATTGCCCGCTTCAAGTCCAGCGAGGTGTTGGCTCTGGAATCGGTACCGTGTGAGCCCAAAATGTCCACGATCGATAGTGAGGATGAAGAGATCGATACTGATGAGTGTGTGTTTAACGTGCCGATATCTCAGTCACTTGTATCGTTGAACCAACGGGAAAAATTCACCTTCAATAACACAGATCGAAAATATTCGTTTGCCAATACAGATTCCACGAGATCATCTTCCATTTTGAGTCATGGTAGCCTGGTAGATACTGAGTTCACCAGTTACGACGACATCTCGTTTTCTGGAAGCAAATTCAACTTGAACATTGATGAGCTCAGACTTTCTAAAGATGCACAGGATCTTTCCATTTTATTTAATCAAAATGAGTTGATCCAAACCTATGAAGAAAGCAGACAGAGGAAAAAATTGCTCAATACATTCACAAAGGTGAACATGTCAAGTCCAGCATTGTCAATGCCACAAAATCATGGACTGCTCTATAATACAAATGATCCTAGGGCATCCTCTTCACCAGTACTTCCTCCATCTCATCGCCCTGCGCTAAGATCGGTATCTGTACAATCCTTACCTATGTCCACACCTCCTGTTACAGCCCAAAGATCAGTGTCACAGCCATCGTTACCGTTGAAACCTCCCCCTACAGCCTCGCCACAAGCATCGACGTTCTCCAAATATTATTCATTCACTAGACCAACATGGCTACCCCCAAAGTCATCACACGATAAAAAGAAACACCAAAAGGAATCGGAAGACATGATTTATCAGGCATTAATCAAGGAGTCTAAACAGCAAAGTAAAAAGATGTATCATTTAGAGAGAATAAAAAAGCTCAAGGTTAAAGATACTAAGGTCTGGTACCTGTTACTTGATACCGTCGACCACAAGGAATTTGTCAAGAAGGTGGAAAAAGTCGAACCTATATGGTGGAGAGGAATCGCTCCAGATTTGAGAGGTCAAATTTGGTGGAAACATTTTGGAGGTACTACAAAGTTTACTGCAAGCATCTGTAATTCTTTCTTTGATAAGATAGACTTAACAATTCTTCCTCATATAAAGGAATTAGAAGGGTTATTATTGGAAAGTAAGAAGTTAAACTTTTCCATTGACCAATATAAGAAGTCCCCTCACAACGAACCTTCCTCAAGATCTACTCTTAAAAGTTTGGTTGCAAGTGAAGCAAAATTAAATGAACAGATTCAGAAGTCATTAAAATCAAAAATCGACAATAAATTGACAACCTCATCAATCAAGTTAATTTACGATAGAATATCAGAAGATTTACTAGACGTTTATCCAGATTCAAATTTTTTCCAAAATTATGAGGTTATTCAAAATATGACCAGAATAATTTTGTGTATGGTATTTTATCTTTATGAATCTGCCCCTGCTTACCAAGATGAGAACTTGCTCAAATTTTATTTTCCTGGGTTGAATCATTTGGTGGCCATATTCTATTATAACTATAAGAATATCAACAAAACGTTTGTCAGTCTTTGCCAATTCTATGATCATCAAATACAAAGTTTGTTGTTCAATTACAGATTAATATCAGGTTCCAAAGAAAATTGTATGGAAAAATCCATTGTGGTGAACTCATTATACGATTTCTTCATCGAGAAATTCGAAACCAGTTTCTTCAATAAAATAAATCTGTTGTTCACTCATTTTAAATTTGTGGGCATTTCGACTTTCGATTATTTGCCACTGTTGATGCTTGGGTTTTTCTCCAATGTGTTAAACTTTCAAGTTTCAAATCATTTGATGGATGTTTATATCTTTGAAAAGGAAGATTATCTTATCAAATTAATATTAGGGTTTTTCAAATCTATTCAGCATAAGTTATTTGGCAGCAAAGCCGAAATACTAACCTTGTTGGGTGTGAACGGAGTATCACACGATTCCCATACTTATACCCACACCTATCTTAATGTTGGTAACGAATACGAATTTATGGAGACTATTAAAAACATCGAGATTTGATATGAGCAATGTGTTAATGTTTGATTGGCTTTCAGATTCATTTTACTAGTGTACATTATATATATTTATATTTCGGAGTTTTATAGCATGCATTTCATAGTTTACAGAATAAATTAAATCAAATCATATACGCAGTTCGAGGATGTAAAATATTAATTAAAGTACATGATACATTATTCAATTTGAAAAATCATTTGGCTTGATTCAAAACTTTCAAAAGGTCTTCACCGTCGGAGGGAGTCTTAACCTTTATCACGAAAGTTTCAAGCTTTTTATCTTCGGGTTTGATAGTTGGAATTCTCACCATTGAGCCATTTCCTATGGTACTGTAGGTAAAATCCTTGGATACAGCGGTGTTCAAAAGGACCCTTAAACCTCCATCTGCTCTAATCAAAATTCTAGACTTTTGCGTTTGACTATTCTTCAAGACTTTCAAGTCTCCCAACCCTTTATTAGTATATGGCTGATCTTTGTTTTCGGAATCAAATAACATCAACTTTGCTCTCTTCGTGTAAAGCACTTCTTCACCTTCTTCACCAGTACTGACAGTCTCAATCTTTTGCGATCCCAATTGGGCAATTGGCTTGAAGTCTCCACCAGTTTCTTCTTCAGGAACCTTGTCATCATCTTCATTCTTTTTTTCAGCAGATCCACTGCTTCCAAACGAGCCAACATTTGTAGATCCCCCAAATAATCCGCTATGACTGCTATCATTATTGTTGGTAGACTTGTTTCCAAATAAATTGCCATTAGAAGAGCCAAAATTATTTGGCGGGAATGAGAAAGTTTTTGAATTATTGTTATCAGAACCGAAGACGAATGGCTTTGGTGCGTTGTCCTTGTTATCGGTTGGCTTGAAGGCAAATGGGTTTGGAGAGTCATCCTTCTTTTCAGCATTTCCAAACAATGGCTTAGAGGTTACATCTTTCTTCTCGGCGTTACCAAATAATGGTGTAGAAGTTTCATCTTTCTTTTCAGTGTTTCCAAACAAAGGTGTAGATGAATTTTCTTTCTTATCAGTGCTACCAAATGTCAACTTTGAAGGTTCATCTTTCTTTGCGAAGTTTCCGAAGGAAAATCCACCTGTGGAACTTTCTGATTTCTTGGTTTCACCATCCTTATTAGCATTAAAATTGAAAAATACTTTTGGTGTTTCACTTGGAACATCCTTCTTGGAGTTATCTGAGTTGAAAAGAAATGGTTTGTTCTGGTTGTTTTCCTTAGTCTCCTCATTCTTAGATCCAAAAGAAATAGAATTGGTTGTGGATGGAGGAACTGAAGTAAATAATGACGATTGAGAATTTTCAGCCTTATCCGAGCTCTCTGTGGTCTTGGATAAGAAATTAAATGAAGGTTGTTTAGGGGTGTCTGCCTTGGCTCCAAAGTTGAACGCTGGAGCTTTTGAGGATGAATTAATATCAAACGAGGAGGTGGGTTTAGAAGGTTGGGAATCTGCCTTTGTAGGAGCATTATTGGTAGTGGTTGTTCCAAAAGAGAATGGGGACTTGGTCTGAGTGCTTTCGTTGTTGGATGATGCTGGCAATTTGAACACAGCATCCTTGATTGGCTTATTGAAGGTAAAAGTAGGACCCTTTATTTCTATTTCAGATTCAGAATCAGAATCGGAATCTTGCTTCTTGACTGGCTTAGGACCGAATGAGAATGGTGAGTTTTTAACGGTTGGTTTTGCAGCGAGGGTGAATTTAGGACCCTCAATTTTGATGTCTTCGTCCAGATCGGAATCGGAATTGGAATCGGAATCGGGTTTTGATCTTTTCTGTGAATTTGGTTTGTCAGCTGGCTTTGCATTCACAATGGGCTTAGTTTCTGTCACGGGAGCCTTGGGAGCGAAGTTGAATGTATTGGAAGAAAATGATGGTGTTGGTTGAATCGAGGATGTTGGGGCTACCGCCGACTTTTCGATTTCCTCATAGTACTCAATATACTTCTTGGCTGCAGAAGTGAAGTTAGCTACTGTATTAGGTAAGTGGGCCTTGGTTAATGATTCGATGAACTTTTCATTCAAAGCTCTGATTTTAGCATTCTTGTCATCACCACCTAAAGATGCTGATCCATTGGTAGTCACTCCAGTATTATTAGAGGTGCTTGCCGTGGACTTAAAAGCATTGAATGATGCGGAACTGTTGTTCGAAATGCCTTTGAATGGGTTCCCATCGCCAGTGGCTCCATGTCCACGAGGCTTAATGATCTTTCTTTTAGCTAACACATCGGCCAGAGCTCTCACGACTTGGGGCACTTCTTCGTCGTCGGAATCCTCTGGATTATCATGGTTGATTTGTTTATTTGCTGCTCTTTTAGACATAACCGTTGAATGTTTGAGGCTGAATCCATCGAATTATGTTTTGCTAATGTGGTAATTCACCTGCGGGGGCTCGAGCCCTTGTGAGCGTGACCATGCTCTTTTTGGGCGTGACATAAAGGTGTCACATTTGGCACGTGACGAAACCGATTTTGCTACCCCTGTGAGGCGCGCGTCCCATTGCCTACTTGGGAAATACTATGGAGGGAATGGTATAAGGCGTTACACGTGACTCAATGGACTGCATACAGCCTTCCACAAATTTTTCCTCACTCTACCCCTACCGTGGAAAATTTTTAAGAGTCCTCTTTTTGAAAGAATTCTTTTCAGTTAGCATCTAAGGAAAAGTATGTGATATCAAGACAATAAAGTGATAAGGTCAGAGACATGAAATCATCAAGATCATTCGAGCAACAACGATTCTTCCCCCACCACCATAGTAATGAAATCATTCAATCGAATTTGAAGGAATAGAATAAACAAAATTTGAAGTTGTGACATAGAGAAAATCAAAGTGAGCCGTGGCTCTGACCTAAGATCTATTCTTAACAAAGATACTAACAATTTAGAATGGCTCCAAAGGTTCAACAAACTAAAGCTGCTAAGGCCGCTGCCGCTTTGGCCGGTGGTAAGAAGGGTAAGAAGAAGTGGAACAAGGGTAAGGTTAAGGACAAGGCCCAACACGCCGTCTCTTTGACTCAAGAAAAATACGACAGAATCTTGAAGGATGTCCCAGGTTACAAGTTCGTCTCTGTTTCCGTCTTGGTTGATAGATTGAAGATCGGAGGTTCTCTTGCCAGAGTTGCTTTGAGACAATTGGAAGACGATGGTATCATCACCCCAGTCTTGAAACACTCCAAGCAAGCCATCTACACCCGTGCTTAAACTAAAAATTCACCAATATTGCCCTGAATAAGACTTACCTTCTAATGTTTTATTTATATAGTATAAAATGGGAAATCCTCGTATCATGTTAGTTTTATCTGGTCTATGTTTATGAATTTTTAAATGTATCATCATAGTTCGAATCCGTGTAATCTGCTACACTTTTGTGTGGGCTTTACTTGCTCAATTTTGTACTCTCAAAACTATAATCTTTACTCGCCATCATTATCTTGAGCCCCAGTCATGATCACTCCTCGCCATTCCACGTTCTTTAAACTCGTACGAAGTTGTAGGATTCATCATCAGCCTACGCATCTCTTGCATATCTCATCCCGATCATTCTTCAACCTTCCATTTGGCAACAATGATGTTCAAGTTCACAATGTGTCTAAAGTAATTCAGGGAAGCCAAAAACAGATCTACGATGTGGTGTCGAATGTGGCGTTGTATAAGGAGTTTGTTCCATTCGTGGAGGAGTCTTATGTAGACCGGAAGTCAGAAGGGTCTACCATAGCTGGATTAAGAGTGGGTTGGAAACAGTACGATGAGAAGTTTGAGTGCAAATTGACCTGTACGCCATATGAGTCAGTAATTGCAGAGAGTCTTACATTGTCATTATTTAGCGAGTTACACACCAAATGGTCCTTTAGACCCAAAAAGACTCTTCATGGTGAAAGTTGCACTGTTGATTTAGAGCTCAAATACAAATTCAAAAATCCAATCTACAACGCAATGAGTTCGATGTTTTCAGACCAGGTCACCTCCATTATGATTAAGGCATTTGAGGGACGAGTACGGAGCTTGGCATATCAAAAGAGAATTAAACACGAACTTTAGGGGCTCCAAAAAAATTTGCATTATGTACATAGATTTATCCATAGATTAAAAAATGAATTACGCTCTTTATATTCATAAAAATGGTACTTTCGTCCCAACTATATAAAGTAGTCATATGGTATCTATGCAATAGATGATATTTATACATCCTTAGGAATCAAACCATGACTTCCCACAATAAATTCTTTGAGAAAATGATTAGGGACTTTAGTTAATGCTGCATCGGGTAAGTTTAACCCGCTTATATCCTTGATGGAAAAGTTCCGCTTCCTGAAACTTCCACCCCATGAACTCGAATTGGTTCCCCCTGGAGATGCTGCTATAGAATTCATACTAACCAAACTTGTTGCACTGCTTGAGTTAGAAAAAAATGTTGAAAATGCAGATGGTGGTGTATTTATGGGGTTGTTATTAGCATACTTCACTCTCAAGTATGCAAAATTCAATGGAGATAATGTTGTTGGTCGACATAAAGATTTGTTAACCCAACTATCGTCCATTGTCAATGGCTTAATACATCTTAAACAATTTCTGTAGTACTTCCTCTTACTTTGGAATTTTTGATCAATTGGTTCCCACTTATGATCTCTGTAGCTAATTTGCTTTTTGCTAGTATCAGTCATGGCATCGATTTCTTCATTATCTGCCAAAACTACCTCGTCATCATCTTCATCTTCATCATCTGAGTTGTGAAGATCACTCATATTTTCAATGTCATCTTCGTCATAATCGTTACGGGCGGTACTAGGATTTGTTGAAGGATTGGTTGTACCGACTGTGGAATTACTTCTCGAACTTTGCCTTGATCTTCCTCCTGTGTTTTGCTGATTTCTACTCATGTTGCTTCTTGCAACAAGTTCAAGGGCTTCTTCTTCATCATAATCCTCGTCATCATCCTCGTCCTCAAAATCGTACATCAATGGTTCGTAGAGACGATTAGATCTTGAACTATCATCAAACTGACCAGTGATATTCAAACGACTAAGCTCCCCTCCTGGGAAACGAGCAGACGATGCAATGGAGCTCATACCTAGACTTTGACTTCTTGCTCTCATATTTTGAGGTGACTTGGAGTTGGAGCTGTCGCTCCCATTCCTTGAACTAGACCCAAGTTTAAGTTTCAATTTAGACAACTTCCCTTTCAATTTTGAGGTAGGCTCGGAGTTGGATCTAGATCTGCTTGAACTTTCACTTCCGGTCATATTTCTAAGGATAGAGGTAGAGCCAGAATTAGATCTGTTTCTTCTTCTTCTTCTGGGAACGGTTCTAAAGCGAGGCAATTCTCTTTCGTTTAAATCAAGAGATACGTCTCTGCCCACCCCGAGGGCCATGTTCCATTCTATCAAATCTTTAGTGGATTGGAAGTTGATAAGGAGTTGTTCACTCTCAATACGCAACCTCAAGACATTTGGTCTCTTTTTGTAATCTATAGCTAACCCTATTCTTGAACGTTGTAAGGAATAAGAACGGATAAGCTTTTGTGCGGAACCTTTTCTGATAGATTTTGAGCTTGAATCGGAATCCTCCTCCAAAGAGGACGAAGGGTCACCCAACAAATTAAGTCTTTGGCAATATTTGTAGAATTGTAAATCGGAATCCAGTGTCATGTAAGAGTTTATATCGTTTAATTCTCTTGTTTCGAAATCGTTGTAAGTGCGATCCGGACATTGTGAGATCGGCTTGAACATGACCAAATGAGACTCCAAGGCAGTGGGAATAGCATAAAAATTGAGCTGGGTAGAGTTGAGCTCCATAATAATGTGTTTCCAAGATCTGGTGGGTGCCGGTTCGTAAGGAGTGAGCCATTCCAACTTTCTGGCAACCACCCCTATTTTGTAGATTGAAGGAGAGTAGTCAGGAAGAGGCTCGTGTATGGTGCTCTCGTTGGGGATGACGGGAAAACGAGGACACCCACCTGGAGGAAGAGTATCATAAGAAGGGGGAACAACGGGATTTGGCTCGATGAGTTGAAGAAAGTCGTCCTGACTGGAGTCCACAAACAGAGGGGTTGGAGTCGCTTGGGTTAAGGTATTTGCAGAGTAGGAGTGTTTGGGAGAAACCTCTAACGAGATCGGAGTTGGAGGGGTGGCGGATCTGTTCAGTTTGATGGGACTGGTGGCTCGGGATGAAGGAGGAGAACTATGGGACGATCTCATGCTAGTTGAGGAGTAGGTGGAGTCAGAGTCTGGAGACGAGTTGGTAGGTTTGGCAAACTCACTGCCAGCAGTGGTAAGAGCTGTATAGGGATGTTTACCGGGTACGATGCCGGTAGGTTGGATCAACATGGTAAAACTTGGAGTATAAAAGTATGAAACGATCAGGAGATCACCACGATGAAAGAAACAAGATCAATAATGATTTTGTATGGTTGGAAAGACCGTGAATTTTAGTCCCGTACAACAGTAATATTTAAGGATTATCGATGGTATGATTCGTGGTTGGTGATTGGTGAGTTTTCGGAAATAGCTCGGGTCGGATCGCTGATAACGATGTCACACCCCAAAAGCAATGAAAGATCGACGAATGACAGGTCGTGAGGTATTGTGTGGTGCTAAGGTCGGGGTAGTCAGAACTATTTACTGGCTATTACGAGTATATATTGATTTGTTCAAACTATTGATAATCAATCCACAGTCTCACGGTTTCCGGTATAAGCCCCTATCTAAAAGGGGGAAGTTGCACAATCTGGACGGCTGCTGCTGCTCCTTGCGGCCGGGTTCTACATGCCAATAGTGCCCCGCCTAACCCGGAACCTATCCGGGTGAAACGGAGGTGCTTTTTTGACACTGGTTATCAGCTCGGGCTATGCGGATGTCACACTTTTGCTAAACTTAGAGTAGATTAACTGTTTGTAGATGAGGGTTTGTGCACTGTGATATTGTTTCAGGAAAACCTCGCAACCGATGAAGTGTTTTTCAGCAACTTTGCTGTTCCTTCAGCCCGACACCATCATCCTCACTTCTTGGATGTGTATTGTGACAACGGGTCTCCTCTTTTCCTACACTACTTTTGACAACCTTGACTTTTTATTTTTTGATGGTTAGCAGTGGTTCCCATTACCTCTTTTATCCGACCGGCTTGTCTTCAATTATCAGCTGCAGTCACGTGCCCGTCCGCCCAAATCAGGCTTAGATCATGGTGTTTATCGTGGGCCAAGTCTTATCACAAGCGTGAAATTTCGATATGGATCTCGCTCACAATTTTTGTCTGCCCCATACAGTGCCTGACTGCCTAAATTGGACTTGGTGACGAATGTCACCGACTACTACAACTTCAAATTTAGTTACTTTTGGGTTCGTAGCAGCTTGCTTGCGATCGGCGATGTAATGTGCCCCTTTTTGCTCATCGCTATTTTCGTGTGAACCTTAACCTTTGATACCTCATCGGTCACGTGCGACCGTTTTGGTGATACCCATTGCTGGTGTTTAAGTCATCGCTTCATCAAATGGACCTTCAATCACTAGTCACAACTCTAGCACGCATAAGGACCCTATTGCTGGCTGAATCCATTAGTAGTGATGCCTTTTCCGAAAGTTTGAGCGTTCTTGGGCTGGTTATCAACGAATCCTCCGCCAATGAGGCTCTGAGACTGTTTTACTCACAGCCTCAAGTATGGCAACAACTTGTGCCTCTTCTCGAGGATTCATCCAATTATACGTACGATGGTGGCGAGGAATTCATTCGTTTGTTCAGGGGCATTCTCTTGGTGGTGCGGAACCTCATCATCAACAATTCCCAGCCAAATATACTCGAAACGGTTGTGAAAAGTGGCATTAATTTCCAGAAGAAATATCCTAGTTCAAGTCCGTTCTACTCAAAGACTTTGGTGGTGTACTACCAAGTGATTGCAAATTCAACGTCCCTGGGAAAGGAGGCTTTTTCTGAGCTCATTGAGTCCAAAGATTTCATTAGTGCCTTAAATGCCTTTATTCCCACATCGGACTATACCTCTTACTATGAACCCCTAGCTTTGCTTCTTTCGAATATACTCCTGAACCCAGAACAAGCTGATATCCAGCGAAACTTTGGCCTTTTTCATGTCCTCAAAATCGGTAATGACCAGAATCGAATCATGAAGTTCTTACACCAAATCTTCGACACTATTAATTTCGACTCAGAATTGAAGATGTACGAATTGAAATCAGTGGCATTATTATACGATGTTATAACTCACGAAAGTTTTGGCAAATGGTTGGTTGGTCAAGACAGTACATGTTTTTTAGATTGGCTCAAGTTGGCTCAACTTTTAATCACTTCAAAGGAAGATTGGGACAACTTTCAATTATTGGCACTTCTTTCATGGAACCATGAACTCTTCGAGATCTATTCTAAAAAGAGTATTCAATTAGTGGAAAGGAGAAAGACGGACTTGCAGAGCTATGATGATGATCAACCAGTTGTGCTCTCGATCCTTATATTATTAGACATCCTTACCGACTTAGGTAAATTCCACCATACGAAAGAATTCATGATTCATTATAAAATTCTTGATCCATTAATTAGACTCCTCAGGGTCATTCATGAAAATATTGAACCTGTCACATTTAAAAACAGAACAAAAACAGAAGACCTCAACAAGTTTGATACATTCTACAAATTTCCTCAAGCCAAGTCTTTGATAATCGAAATCATTTCTTTGCTTACACACAATTCATTTGAAATTCAAGAAAAGGTAAGGGAGTTGCACGGATTAGAATTGATTTTATCGAATTGTGTGATTGATGAAAATAACCCTTTCATTAAAGAAAGATCTATTATATGCCTCAAATTCTTGTTAGCTAATAACAAGGGTAATCAAAGTTTTGTGGCAGAATTAGAAGCCAAGAAGTCTTATGATGATACTATTCTACAGGAAGCTGGATATGAGATTGATGTGGTGGATGGAAAGGTTGGTGTCAAAAAGTTGGAGAATATCTCAGAATAATTATTGTTCTCAAGACAAATTTAGGAGATTCAAGGATAAGTATACGCTTTTCATAATTTGTCCGTAATTCAAAATCATAAATTGAATTATGGAAATTTCCATGCAGCTCGTGTTCTGAGTTTAAGGATCTTATCACTGACTAAAGACTATTCGTATTTAACAATATCTTTCAGACATTGATTAAAGTGGTAACTAAAGGTATTGACGTTATTGCAATCGACTTACAAGCTGTAAGCAATTCCCCGAGTAATGAAGACGGGATTCGGATCAATTCAATCCTTCTCTTGTTGACTGGTGATAGGATATGCGGCTGACCATCAAGACAACTGATTAATTATGACGTCGTAAATGTCCATTTCTTTACAACACTTCACTGAAGTGTGTTGGACAAATACTTAAAATAGTACATTGAACACGTAAATTATTTATTTGTACTAGGACAATAATTATTAAAAGACTACGCTTGATACTTGTTACGATTAATGACTATGATGTTCTATTGATCCTTTAAAATTTTAAGGATTAATTTCATTAAGGGATTCCAATCTCTGGTTCTCCTAACGCCTTTGACACTATCACCATCAAATATTGAAGTACCTAAATGAATTGAAATAGGCTCTTCATAAAAATAAGTTAATCAAGACATTATAATATATTAGTAACTTTCCCTTTTCAACCTGTCTCCTCTACTGAACTTACAGCACCACCATCATCACTGGACCTTCGGTTCTCGCATGCTGGTTCACGGTCATAATTTGTCAATCCTACTGAAATAACACATTCCTCAATACTGAAGTTGCTATGCAATGTAACTAGTAACCTGCCTCAAATGAGCTACCGGGCCAAATTGTCAGACCTTAATAGTCTAACCGAACTGCTGCTTGTCTATGCCTATTTATTCTATAATGTAGATTACCATACATCAGCAAGAACAGTTTGTATGGAGATTAAACTTTAGTACCTAACTATATAATTAAAAGGTCACCAACAAAGGTGATTGAGCCGCTTTGTCTTCCAGAAGAATGCAGCTGGACATTTCAAGATGAAACCCCACTAATTGGTGAAGATTTTAACAATACTTGAATAATAAACAAACAATAACTTTCCCTCTTCATCAAGAAATAAACAAATAGTAACTTGCACCTTGGAAATCTATTTCTCTACTCTCAATAGATCCATGACAGCTATCTTTCAATAACTTACAGAGTCTGACTAGTAAGAAATTGCTCGCTCATTTTCTAACTTAATGGCTTTTCCCCTCGATTCTTGAGGAATTGAGGTCATTCGTCTTGTTGCTTCCTTTATATAGGTGGTTTGAAATCTAATTTTTTTTTTTTTTGCAAATCCGTGTATTATAATCTATCTACTAGTTTTATGCCAG
>JAKTXH010000082.1:0-23678 GCA_030561405.1 Suhomyces atakaporum
CTGGCATAAAACTAGTAGATAGATTATAATACACGGATTTGCAAAAAAAAAAAAAAGGTGAGCCCGATACCCCTCACATTGAGTTCCAAAACAATAATGCAGATATTACAGTGGATGGAAAGTACTAAAATTTTTCATTACGACAGCCGCTTTTAAGATACTGACCACTTCGATGTCGATGCTCGAACCAAAATGCGGCAATAGAGAATGTTAGCTTCTAATAGACATGTATAGCATTCCTGAAGAACAAGTCCAATTAAAAAGGGATATGACATCAGTCGCACCATATCCAAAAAGAAGTGACGAATGAAGTTAATATCTGAAATTCCCCAACTCGCAGGTAGATACTAATATTTGGCCCGACATTGTGGTTTAGTTACGATTATGTCCAGGGTATTGCCGTATGGTTTTCGATGAATCGAATAATGTTGGGTGCGGATAAATAGCCCCATATGTGGATGCATTGCATGTTGCAAAAACCAAACGACGTAAACAGTGGTTTCAAATTGGTCAGTTTACGAAGAGGTAGGTTGTGGCGGTGGGAGGGGTTCCCCACTCCACCAAGTTGTAGTCTTGCCCCACTTGAACATTGAGAGATTCTGGTTAGCAATGTGGGGTTGAGTCGATTAGAACAGTCATCCCGAATGCAAGGAAAAAAAAATCACTAACTAATTGGTATTATCACATCATGTTAAATTATTAGGGTTCTGCTCAAATGTGATAATTTGATCGGTATAGTTCATAATCTAAATTCGGCTACTTTTTTTTTTTTTGAGGAACAAAGAGATTATTTAGTTTATCCAGCCCTGCTCTTCAAAAATATACTACTATGCTTTATCAAAGATTATTTTGTACAAGATTGCTCTTGGTGAATTTCTGGGCCAAATTTACAAGACGCAAGGGAACAAACATGTTAACCTTCATACAGTCCGGTTTTGAAAGTTAGTTGAATGTAACATGGTGGTAACATAGTAGATCACTGAAAGGATACACGACTACTTTCAATTTCGTCTTGCTACTGAGCATATACGGCTTGTGACAAGATAAACACCAGTACTATCGTAAACTATAACCATCGAAAACTTAATCTAGGTGGGTTAGGTCTTAGAACATGAATGCGCATCATCCATTAGACCAACATATGCACTCTTAGACATACGAACATCTGTTAATGATGAAGTAGGCTACTATTTTTAATCCTTAATATCAAAGTAGCCCGGCTGAAGCTGCAAATTCTGTGAATTTGATCCCCAGAAGCTAGTGCAGCTGGTCGCCTTAAAAAGAATAGCCTTGCAGCTGATTCAGAATCTCGGTATTTGCTCCCCCATTTGGGAAGACGCGGAAAAAGCGCGATTGTCGCCCATACTTGGCCAGAATTGGGAGGATACTTAATACTTGGCATTGTAGTCAACCAGAAATACATGTGATTGTGTTCCAACTATATCACAGACAGACAGACAGAAAGAGTCTACTGCATCGATATCCGGTTGAAACTCATTGTGTTTGCTAACAATGGTTTGACCTATATTATTCTAGGTATAATTATACTATTAACCGAATTTTTCTATGACCTAAGAGTGTTGCTCACTCACTCGGATTACCGAAATTGGTGGCTTGCTGTCATGATAATCGTCGGCCTTTGAACGCCTTGTTTGTTGCTGGATAAACACAAGATGCATAGAAGCATGATAAATGAGTAACAGATTGACCTCTGGCCCAAATCAGTTTTAATGTAACCCAACAAACGGTTGTAACTGAAACATTCGAGATCCGGGAGGCTGCAGCATGCCTCCTTTTGGTACGGCTGGGATGCACGTGAACCGCCACCATGCATGAACGGATATTCAACATGCATGAAAAAACAAGTGGCTATGGTATCAAGTTGATGACGGTTTATCATAAGGTTTTGTAAAGTTTCAAAAGGATAAAATTTTGATTGCTAAACTTTATCTTGGTCGCCCAGGATAAGAGTTCAGCCGTTAAAGCGTGACAGATTTTAGCCGGATGATTCAAATCCGAGGCAACATTTTTAAGGTGATAAATTATTCTGTGGCGACCGGTTCTCGAAATATGTATAGAGCCACCTCGTAAAGTATAGGGCCAACTGTAAGACGGCTAATTTTGGGGGATTCGACGCATATACCAATCATGAAGTATAAATTTTTCGGGAACTCACCCAAAATGGAGGAGAACTATGTAGTATGAAATTTTGACGGATTCTACTACATTGTTCATTGAAAATAATTTGATCTAGAACTGGAAATTTGAGGATGTAAACGGTTAAATCCGAGGGATAAGATGCGGTCAGCCTATCACTAACTCCGTGAATTTCCGGCAAATCATAAAGGGGGCACTGTCTAAAATTAAGCTCTAAGGTGGCACCGTACATCATCAGGCCATAATTTTACTTGTATCAAACCAAAAAGGTAGCTTTCATGTAGAGCTGTCATATGCATTCACGGTTAATACTCTTTCAGTTGTACCGGTATTTTCCCGGAATTGCATGCATTTCCACTCATCGATCGGCAACATTAACCATGCCAACCTAATCCGGGAACTGTTCTTTAACTCCCTGAATCGCCTTTATAACGTTATAGCCGTTACCTTTGCTGTCTCTATCTCGTGCCCCTCATCATTGATACTGTAATTTTAACTGTCGAGTCTTCCACGCTTTTGCCCAATATATATTTTACTACCTTGCAGATTTGGTCATAGCATTTATATTTTTCGCCATAGTTTGAAATCGGTGTCCATACATCCCCGACATTGACAGCGGTATCTATATTTGGATTAAGTCAACTGCCTTGGTCAACTCGATTTCTTCTTCAAGGTTTTTTTTTCTTCTTCATTCCTTGCCATGTATAATCATTACAACAATCACAATCCACAGGGTCATCTATCGGGTCATCCACCCTCACAACCTTCTCAACATCCCTATCCTCAAGGTTATTATTATCAGGGTCAACCTTATGCTTATCCATCAGCTCAGGCGGCTCCCTCACAACATCCTCAACCTCCTCAAATGTCTGCTGGTCAACCCATTTCCAACCCTCAGGCGACCACTGGTGAATCAGTTTCCAAAACTGGGTCCCGTCGTGGTCCATGGTCTCCTTTAGAAGACAAAAAGCTACTTGACCTTATCGCAGTGTTTGGCCCTACAAACTGGGTACGTATCTCAAACTCATTGGCTACAAGAACTCCAAAGCAATGTCGGGAACGGTTCCATCAGAATCTTAAGCCTTCATTGAATCGGGCTCCAATTTCAGTGGAGGAAGGTGAATTGATTGAGTCATTGGTGGCAAAGTACGGTAAAAAATGGGCGGAAATCTCTCGTCATATGAATGGAAGATCGGATAATGCAATCAAAAACTGGTGGAATGGTGGAGCCAATAGAAGAAGAAGAGCTTCTCAAACTCCTGCCGTTGCTAATAGTGACTCTCATGATGATTCCGATGAAAAGCCTTCTCGAAAACCAAGCGTTTTGGTCCCCAAAAATGAATTTGTTGAACCTATACATCGTAACTCTTCAGGTTCAAGCATCAAGAGTAACACCAGTAATGGACCCTCTACAAACTCGAACTCGAACTCGAACTCAAACTCAAACTCAAACTCGAACTCAAACTCAAACTCAACTACTTCATACCCACCTCCTCCTATCAATAGTGGTATTTCTCCCATCTCTTTCAACACTTCCATGTTTGGAAAGCCTGATGCTATACCCCCTTCCCCTTACAAATCAGGTTCCACTACTTCAGGTGCTAGTACATCTCGTTCTGCCAGTTTTGATTTCACTGGTATTGCCCCTGGAAATACTCCCCTTGGTGCAGGCCCTTCAAATTTAACACTTCCTCCCATTACTTCCACCAATAAACGTCGTCTTTTGGACGATCCAATTAGTCGTCGTCATTCTACTGCCAATTCCCTGATTTATCATGGTGCTCATCATCAACCGGGCTTTCTTACTTCATCTCATCCTAACCTTTCCTCCATGCTTGCATCTCATCCAGGCCACAATCAAACTGGAAATCATTCACCATCTTATCAAGGCTCTCCATTACTTCTCAGTACTCATGCTTCGAGAAATAATTCGATTTCGTTTGAATTTTCCGCCTTAAATTCAACTAATCCATCTTCACGTCGTTCCTCTTCTATTGCCCCTGATTTATTTCCAAATCCTCTCAAGGAGGTTCCCACCAATCATAAGAGAAATGTCTCTCAAAATTCTTCCTTCAATTCCCCATGCATAACACCTTCCACTCGGTTTTCAGTATCTTCGAACACCTCAGTTCTCAATCCGGGTTCAAGTACTAATCAGGCCATAGAAGAAGAACTTACTCATAAAAAACCTAAGGAATATGACGAAAACCATGAGACTGGTTCGAATGGCGAAGACAAGACCGGTTCTATCCCAAAGACAAAGATTTCAGTCTCCAGCTTGATTAGCTGAGCCTAGCATCGTTGACACACTGGATGTCCAACGTGTCCATTGATTGGACAGTGTATTATTTAGTCATTTATTAATATATAATAACCTCCTATATTCAACGAATATTAAACCTTTAATTACTTCCGATGTCAATATCATCAATCTACTTGATATTTCAGATAAGAAAAATAAAATCCAGTAGGAATTCCAGCGCAACTAGTTATTTTGATGATACTATCAACTTTAAATGTGTAGTTTCAATGTTTAATTTGATTATGGTGTTTGTATTTTAATTGGTCCTTCAGTCTCAGAGTAATCGAAATTCTAGTAAAAGTGAAAAATTTACTAAATTAGAGAATCAATTAGATGTAACAACTCGATCCACTTATAAGATTCGAAAACATTATTGACCCTTTAGCTCTCAAAGGGGACATTTGTTACAAGTATGGTACGGATTTTATCGAAAAAACTTAGCGGTAAGGATGTTTCTCAAAACTACACGTGACACGTAGAGCGTATCTCCTATCAGATAACTTGGCTCTAAGAACTGATCAATTGAGGCAAATTTCTTAACCGACTTCCATCAATCAGACAATTGTCAAAGTTCAAACGACAATTGTCAAGCATTTCTACAAAGAATCCACTGTTCATCTTTCCCAGATCCAAAAAAAACCCATTCCCCCAGCCATGTCACTTCAAGCATCCATCAACACTATCAATCAGCAGTCGAGTGCCATGAAGCAGAACCTCAATGACAATAACCTCCTTCAGGCCCTCAAACACTGTCTGAACTTCCTCAATGAGTTGCGAGCTAACAAACTTTCTCCTAAGCAGTACTACGAGATTTATATGATGGTGTTTGATTCGTTAGAGGTATTACTGAACCATTTGGCCCAAACCACCCAGAAGAAGAAGAAGAAGGATACTCCATACTTGGCAGACTTGTATGAGCTAGTGCAGTACTCTGGAAATATTATTCCTCGTCTTTATATGATGATTATGGTGGGTACTACTTATATGGCTACTCCTGGAGCTCCCACCAAGGAGATCATGAAAGATATGATTGAAATGTGTAGAGGGGTGCAGCACCCGATCAGAGGGTTGTTTTTAAGATATTATTTGTCTCAAAGAATTAAAGATTTATTACCCTTGGGAAATTCTGCTGATTTTAAAGAAACGGTTCATTTTCTTGTCTCTAATTTCATCGAGATGACAAAACTATGGGTTCGTCTTCAACATCAAGGCCACTCTTCCGAAAGAGAATTAAGATATAAAGAACGTAAGGAATTGAAGATCTTGGTAGGATCTAATCTTGTTCGTCTTTCACAAATTATTGATGATTATCAAGGCGATGAGTCTTATTCAAGTATAGTATACTACTCAGAAAACATCTTACCAACGATTACGGAACAAATCATTCAATGCCGTGATCACCTAGCTCAGAGTTACTTAATTGATGTCTTAATTCAAATCTTCCCTGATGACTTTCATTTTGCCACCTTAGAATTCTTGTTAAATGAAGTATTCATCAACCTTCACCCCTTACTTAAAAAAAGTGAATTGGTAGCTACCATCATTGAAAGATTCATCAATTTCCATAAAAATGAAGCTGATATGCTTGACAAATTATCACTTGATGATAAACTAAAAGTTGATTTATTTGATATCTTCTGGAAATTTTATTTGAAATTGTATGAAGTGGATCCTGAACTTCCAATTGACGAACACTTGATCTTCTTACAATCATTTGTCACGTTATCTTTAACCTACTATCCCGAGACGTATCAAAACTTGGATACAATTTATAAATTTGCAACCGAAAATTTGGCCACCAAAAACTCTGATGATCAAGATTTATGGCTACAATTATTGATAGCTCCCATCCAACATTTTAAATCCATTAAAACTTTGTTCAAACTCCCATTCTTTTACGAGTTCTATCATAAATTAACGAGCATCCAGTATCAAAAACAGTTATCACTTGAGATTATCAATAAGCTTTTGAAAGATGACAACGAATCCTTTGCAACTGTTGAGGATCTTGACGGAATCTTTAAGTACCTTTTAGTGTTGATCAAAGATTCAAATGATAAGTTGGATACTGCCAAAAGTTTAGGAGTTACTAAAACTCTCAAAATCCATAACGGTGAAGGAATAGTTACTCAAGAGTTTTTGAGTAACCAAGAGAAAATTTGTAAGATTATTCACTTGATTGAAACTCCCAATGATCCTTTCAAAAATATTGCAAACTTGATGTATGTGAGAAAGAAGTATTTGAATAAAGAATTCAAAAATATCATTTATACATACCCTACACTTATTCTGAAAATTTTGAATAAGCTTAGACTAATTGGTTACTATGTTAATGAATTGAAATCATTAGGTAAAGATGTAACTCATCAAGAGTTACTTATTACTTCCAACTTCAAGAATTTATCTATAATAATTGATGAATTATATCATTATCATCAAGAGTTCCATTCTGATTTGATCCTCAAAATTTATTTGAATGCAGCTTCAATCGCAGACCAATTGAATCAACAATCATTGAGCTATGAGTTATTCAACCAATGCTTTGTTGTTTACGAAGAGAACTTGATTTTGAACTCAGCACAAAACAGCCGTCAAGTTAATCCTCATGATTCATTGGGTGAAGCTTCATTACCATATCAGTCTATTCTATTGATTGCTGATAAATTGTATACATTGAGAAATTTCAATAAGGAAAACTATGAGAATTTGATCACTAAACTTACATTATATGGATCCAAATTATTGAAAAAGCAAGATCAATGTCGTGCAGTATATTTCTGTGCTCACTTATGGTGGTGGAGTGCATTTTTACCAGACGATGAACAAGAAAATAACAACAGAGAAAATGTAGATGATGATTTCAAACGGGTTTTGGAATGTTTACAAAAAGCATTGAGAGTGGCAGATTCATGTATGGATCCATATTTATCATTAAAGTTATTTATTGAAATTTTGAACAGATGTTTGATTTTTAATATCGCAGATGCTGAAGGGAATTCTGTTATTGATGCCAAATATATCAATGGGTTGATTGAACTTATCAAGACCAACATTGATAATTTAAAGGAAGATGAGGATACTTCTCAAGCTTTTGAAGAAGATGACTCCAATCAAGAAGCGAGATTATTCAAACTAAGCAGAAACTACTTCCAAAGAACATTAACCTACATTGAGGAAGAACAACAAGCAGATGTATTTGAAGGAGTTATTGTGTGAATTTAGATAAATATATTCATTATATGACTTATAGATAACTATTCTATTACATTTAAACTCTTCGTTACATACATAATTATAAACCGTTTTAACCGAATCCTGCCCATTCTATAGAAAATGCTTGTTTTTTGGGTTCTCTAAATATTTCATCCGATTTGGATGGCTCTACATCATCAATTATCACATAATTCTTTTTGACACCAGTGGCCAATCTTCCTCCGACTACCAAATCATTGACATTAACTTTGCCAAACTTAACTATGGAATATGAATGAAATTTTAATGGATCCCCAGGATAAATGACCAAGTCACCTCCGAACTTTAGACCCGGACTGATGAAGAACCCCATGTTCTTAAGATACTTAAATGATAAGTAGTTGGAAATAAATTGGGGAGTTACTTGTAGTTTTTGGAGGTACTCATGGGGGGAGATTTCGTATGATAGATCCTTATCAGGTTGTGTTGCGGGGATATCCATTGACTCAGAAATGCTCTCTTCATTTGCTTCAACTTCGGGTTGAAAACTGATATCTGGGATTTTAATAGATTGTTCATTTTCGTCATTCTGTCTTTCATTAATATCTTCTATAAGGTCCTTGTTCAACTCAACACCCTTCTTGTCGTTCTCCACCGTTTTTGCCCAGGATTCATTGTGGTCATTGGGGGTAATTATAAAGTTTGGAGTGGCAGATTCCACATACCCTCCATCCTTTAGAAGAACCTCGTTCTTGGCTCTTCCTGGCCTATCACCTCTGTATTTGATATAGTCTACCAACTGACCCTTTCCCACATCTAGCAACCACAAGACCTCCCATACCAGTAGCTTCAATGGTACTGAAAGGTAGAAGTTTTGTTGAGGGTACTGAGCAAGGGTTCCGATAAGGACTCCTAGAACACCAAGGTCTCGGAGCCTTTGTATGTCTTGTACATTAAAGATGAGAACTTCGGGATTGGCGGCGTTGATGAACGGTAGTAGAATGGGCATGTAAAGATCTAGAGAGATTTTCACATTGAGATCATATCAGTGCGGAGTTTACAAAAAGTCTAAAAAGTGGATTTAGTCAAAAAGGGTACTGTCAGATTTTGGGGAACTGAACTTGGATAATAATTTATTCGGATCAAATAGATCTGAAAAATACAACCAATAAAGAAAAGATTTTGGTCAGAAAAATATTTGCTTAATTATTCGTATATTTTATCTGGTAGAGGGTTCAATAAAAATTACGCAAGCGTATAAAATTAATATTGTATAATACCATGTTGAAAAGTTCAAAACCGTTGTCGAACTAATACGTAGTGGATATTGGTTGTTTGGGTTGATTTCCAAATCCCTTATCTTAGCAGAAGAGTGACAAAGCAGTATACTTAACACCAATAATGTTAGAGTTCATAAATCAAAGTATTAGGTTCTTTTTGGCAATAATTGTATTGCAAATTTTCAGCCCATTTTTTCGGAATTATGAACCACATTTAAAGTACGAACGTTTCGAGTCACTTATTAGTAATCCCTGAAAAAATTATGAAATCTAATATTCAATTCTAAAACTATATCTACAACTTGATTCGTATCAAAATTAATTATTCATTACTTTTTATTTACATCGTGAAAACTTAAGGAGAGTTAAAGAAGTTTTCTCCACTTAAATCATGGATAAGAATACCAGCAATAGCGGCAGAGATGGAGGTACTGATACCACCACTAATTAAAGCCGAAACAATGGTACTGGCAATGTCACGTCCTCTAGAACCTTGACATAAAGTGTTAAGAACACCCAAAGTGATACCCATAGATCCCAAGTTAGCAAATCCACATAAAGCATAGGTAGCAATCATGATACCTCTCTTGGACATTTCGTTGTATGGAGCAGACTTAACCAACATACTGTAAGCAACGTACTCGTTTTGAATAAACTTGTATGCAATCAATTGAGCAACGTGGTAAATTTCGTCTCTTGGGGTACCCAAAAGGAAAGCAACTGGGTAAAGGATGTAACCCAAGATCAATTCCAAACTTAAGTGGTCAATACTCCAGAAATTACCGAACCAGGTCAAGACACCGTTGCACAAACTAACCAAAGCAATGATACACAAACATTGGGCTAACAAGGTACCGGCAATTCTGACACCAAGAGTAGCACCTTGAGAGAAAGCTTGCAAGACGTTTTGAGGAGTTTCTGGATCATCGCTGTCTCTTTCAGATTGCATTTGGAAAGCACCAGCAGTGACTGGTTGTTCAGTTTCAGGATATCTCAATTTAGAAACGGCCAAACTGGCTGGAATAGACATGACACAAGAAGTAACTAAAGCTTCAGCATTAAGACCCAAACCAATGTAACCAACCAACACGGAACCAGAAATAGTGGAGAAACCAGAACACATAACTTGATGCAATTCAGCTTTGGTCAATAAAGGCATCAAGTCCTTAATTAAAACCGCACTTTCACCAATACCAATAAAAGGAGAGGCAGCAGCAGTAACGGCTTCAGCACCAGAGACTCTTAAAGACCAGAAGAAGAAGTAAGCGAATTTTCCAATAGCCCATTGAATAACACCAAAGTAATACCAAATGTGAACGAATGCAACGAAGAAGGCCACAGCTGGTAAGACACCAAAGAAGAACATTGGCTTATCGGCAGTTTCAGCATCAGTCAAGAAAGCCACACCATCCTTGGCGAAACCCAACAACTCTCTTGCTAAAGTCGAGATGAAATTGAAGATATCGTAACCAGCCTTAGTTCTAAGCACAAAAAGGGCAACGATAAATTGCATCAACATACCACCAATAACCGAATTCCAGTTGATTTTGGATCTGTTGTTTGAAGTGAGGTATAAACCTAAAATAGCAACGATGATACCAAAGAAAGAGACAGCACGATCCTTTCTCTTAGAGAAAGAAGTTTCTGAAGGAACAAAACCACCAACCAACATGACGGCAATGGTGATGGTAGCACCAGCCAATAATCTTTGATATCTTTGAGGGAAAAGCTTACTGTAGATAATATCGGTAACATAATTCCAAACAATTTGGACTTTAGACAAAGCCCAAGGTAAGATTCTTGTGTGCCAAGTAATAAGTCTAACCATAACCATACCATAGAAAACGGTTGGAATCAACCATTTTGGTCTTTTCTTATCTTGGATAAGAATTGAAAGCCACCAACCGGTGAAAAAACAACCCAAGAAGATACTAATGGCCAATTTGTACCAAGGAAACTTGGCTTTTATTCTACTCATATAAGAACGAGTAGATTGAGAAGTCAACTCCATATCGGAGACTTCATTGTCGGTGGCAATTTCTGCCTCCTTTTCCTTGACAGGCTCTTGAGTAGGTTGAACTGGAGCGTTCATATTATTGGAGGTGATGAAAATTAAGATGAAATAAGACTAGTGGGGTTTTCACTAGTGTATTGCTTGAAGATAATCTTTATGTTTATATTCCATGCGCCACGCTAGAATTACCAACGATATTTGAACAGCTTAATCAACAATATTTCAAAGCGAATTCTACTTTATATATTTTTCTGGGTTTTTACAGTGAAGATCATCTGACAGGCTGCCTGCACAGTTTGCGACGGGGAAGAATAAGATTTTTACCCGCATGATCGATGAGCGGGTTTCGCACGGCAACAAGGTCTTATCTACAATTTAATAATTAAATCTGACGAAACGGATAAGGAAAATCATCAAGTGAAATCAAATACTCTAGTATGATAGTAAACTCGACTTGAACCCAGTAATGCTTAAGGTTAATTACCATCTTTATCAATATACTGGTTTTGTTACCCCACCATTTATTTCCATTTTGAAGGAGTTCAATATCCGAAAAAAAAAGCAAACGCCTTTTGAAGTAAAAAAGAAATTTTTGAAGGGTCGAGGGAAACTGGCAACGAGGCTTTTGGCATATACTCCCAGATAACGTAAATCTATGCGACCTAAATAATATGGAACCCGGCAAAAAAATGCCCATTGTTGGTCCATACACCGGCTGTTGACCCCAACCTTATCTATTCAGATAATGTATTACCTATTATCGCTGACTCGGTCTGATCTTTTTGTACAATTAACTAAAAAGTCTATCCCCATGGACTACGAACTTGAACAGTTTAATGTAATGCTCGTAAGAACCCATACTACAATGGGCCCATATCCGTGATACTGGAGGGGCGTATTACCCACTCGTACCCCACTGGCCCCGCTATATTCTTAAGACAATTAAGATTGAAGTTTGGGTTTTATTCAAGTAGCTACTTAGCCTTACGATCCAAAGGCGCCAACATGGGTTTGGTGCATGCTTTTTTTATATCTTGGCTCTACCACAAAACAAATTCTACACGGTGATGCGAGAAACTTTAGTTGCACTATGGGTTCTATAGATAGCCGTATGATACTTGTTACCCATTTGAGGCATCAGGGCACTGGTTATGCTATGATTCGACAGTAGTAAGGTGAAAGTGTATCATAATTACCAAGATATGATAAGGAAAGGGCTCGCCTTGTTTCTTCTCCACCTTTGTGAGGTTACAGTCATAGATAAGAGACTACCTCTTTTACTTGATGTCCACAGACCCTTCGTGTCACAGATTCGTACGACTCTCATCACCTTACAATGGTTGTTGTATACAATTTGAACTCATGACAACTATTATATTTCGAAGACAACTCAAATATCTAACGATTTATCTCTGTCGGATGCCCCGTGGAGAGGTAATTTCAGATTCCAAATTAGGCAATTTTACGAGAGATCGTCCACTTAAAAATAAGTGGGGAAGTATCTGACAATCAAGAAGATCGGTGATTCACTGTACCCGTTCAAATTTGAAAGGTGGTAACGTTGTATAATGTTAGGTTGTACTATAAATACTATAAGTATTACTAATAATTTAAGGACTTCTCTCGTTCGCATAACTATACCATGAGTGAGTTCGATAATGTCTAACTTGGCCACAGAATACACTTTGTCCTTGTATTCCTCAAAGTATCACATCGAAAACTTACCTTCTGTTGAACAATAGGTTTGTCAGACATACATTTTTCGAAGATGGAAAGTAGGCTCAGGCAATGCATTGATCCGAAAAACTCAAAGGCTAAGCCTCAGTTGAAATCTTAATCTTGTTTTGTGACCTTCGATATAATTGACGTCAACCACAAGACCATATCAAAGGACAACAGTAGATACCTACACCTTATATCTTTTGAACAACGATTGTATTTGTAGCTATGTAGTTTTAAAGAAGTTAATGTAAATGAAGTTGAGATTAACTTTTTGTTGATAACAAATCCAACTAGTCGAACTTTTCGTCTCTTTGTTCAAGAATTTGAGTAAAGGTGTCGACAATAGATTGTTCAAAAGTATACTTTGGAAAATCCAAACCCAAAATTCTTCTAGTCTTGGTGTTATCAGTAGTTCCAAAGATTGAGGGACCCTTTTCTTCTGAAGAAGGCTCAGGAATGTTCTTTTTGAATTGAGGAAAGTTTTCTCTAAGAACAGTAGCAACCTTATCCTGATCAAAGTGTTCAAATCCAATGATATATCTTTGATTTGCTGCTTCTTCTGCTTCTGCGAGATGAACATGGGCCCTAGCGACGTCTCTCACATCCATAAAGTTACCTTCAATAAATGGTAATGTATCAGTAGGTTTAAGATGTATGAATTGCTTGAAAGTCTCGATGGTACCATTCAATCGTTTCTTAGCTTCCGAATCAAATGCAGTAGGACCAATAACGTATGTAAGACCAGGGACTACCAAATCGAAACTTGGCTTTTCGTTCTTGATGAAATCCCATGCTGCTCTTTCAGCAAGAGTTTTTGAACCAATATACCATCCAAATGGAGCAGTAAGAGATTGTTCCCAGGTAATATCGGTCCATGACTCTTCAGTGACGGTAGTGCCGGTGTAGTTAACACCCGGAGAGAAACCGAATGTAACGCGAGAACTTGTGTAAATAAATCTCTTAACGTTTGATCCGAAAGTTTTAGCAGACTTCAAGAGATTAACGGTACCCTCAATCGATGACTTAAGAATAAGCTCTTCAACATTGTCTAAAACTGCTCGACATGGGGACAATACATGATACACATAAGAGATCTCAGGATGTTGTTTGAAAACTTCATCGTAAGTACCTTCAACAGTGACATCCTCAACCACTTTGAATACAAAATTCTTGGTATCGAAAAGCTCGGCAATTGATTCTCCCTTTTCTTGCGATCTTACAGTTCCAATAACTGTAATCTCCTTGGATAAGAGATATTTGATAAGATGTTGTGCAATAAAACCGTTGGCACCAGTAACAAGAACAGAAACCATTATAGTCGATGAGAAATTGTACCAGAATGTCTGATCAATTTATACTCCGTACATTCAAACGATTGGCGATTGAGTTATTGTTGACCATTTCAACTGCAGATCCCCACAAACTGAGCTTAAAATAGTTATGATTATCATTAATGATATTCTTCACTTTCGATACCTCACCAATCGCTTGCTACAATCAATATAATAGAAAAGCTTTTCGATGAGTATGTTGATACCCATGGTTACAAATTGTTTAATCCCAGCTTCTTTTTATAAAACACAGATTGCCAATCAAAAGTTTGATGCCGCCTAGCGTAAATCAAATTTTGATGACGTACGGTTGCACTGAATGGTATGAGTTAACCGAGCTCAGCATAAATACATCTAATAAATAATTTATTGGCTTAGTCCTGATAGCCCAATGAGCCTTCTGAGACAAGCATATTACTGATACCTGTTGATCGAATAGACTACTGTTAATTACCTATTGGCGCTACTGTTCACTGATACTACTTTTCGAAAAGAGTGCCATTGCACACCGGTCCGCAGGTTATAATCGGATCGAGTTTCAACCCCCGCTCACGTGTAACAACTGGGGTTTAATTGTTGAAGAACTGATGGGGAATCGCATTCCACATTGGGAAAAATACCCATGGTCAATCAGGCTACTATTTCAATATGAGTGAGCTGGCCATCAATTCTCTATGGTGATTTAAGACCTCAATGTAACAAATCACGAATCAGTATGTTTATTATATAAACAAGTCATATCATGAAAATGTAAAAGACAAATCAAGTGGAATGAAGCATCTGTGTAACTTGAAAAGAGCCAATAGCTCGTTTTTGATCGAAATTGAAAAGTTTTGAAGTTTCAAGTATTCCAGTGATAAGATTAAAGAAGTAGTGTCATGGCCAACTGTGCCTAGCATCAATTTTACCGCATAGGATATAAGTTCTTGACAGACCAATTTGATTGTACTCCTAGAGTATTGGATTAATCCAAACAACTAGAGGATATGAAAGCATTGTCGAGACCAATAACCAGGGCCAAGTCAATATGAGCGAGCTTCTTTTACAGACATTTTACAAAAGTTTACTAATTGAAGCCTCAATTGACCCCATGCTTGAGTCTCAAGTAATAATATCCAATTAGTTCAATTACCCGTCGCTTGGGTTGTTAGCGTTCCCTTTATGAATGCCCAGTAATTATCAAATCTTATTTCCGGATGAGGGGCTATTAAATTCAATAAAAGATCGACGAGCCAGCCCAGTGCTCATACTCCTGATTGTTATTTTGGCAATTTAATAACTGTGGATGGCTGTGTACCTTTATCCAATGATTGTCGCTTATCAACTGTGGAGTAATTTGGGATTGAGGTGTGCACATAGCATCTGTCAGGACCATCCAACTGTGGATAAGTTGACATAAAATTCCTGTATACAATCACATTGTCGGAAATAATCAGTGGCCACAGTTATTGAAATGGGTTTAAGCGATAGACACGAGGCGAAAATCTGTTATCGCGGCAAACTATACTCAAAGAGGAATAAGGCTGAAAACCGTTGAAAATGAAGGAATAGTTTCTAGGTCAGTAGTTTACACCCAAGATAGAGTGGTTCGAAGTGTTTTGAATTGATAATTATGTAGAGCGACAAGAATCGACATTAGAATACTGGGATACTTCGAAAAGTTCCTGCTACCCTCTTTCCTCTTTGGTAAATAGGATTTTTAGCTCCGACAATGCGTTTTTGCGATCGACAGGTGTCTAATATTTGATTGAGTTCTTTAAATCTCACGTGAATTAGGCATTGAAGTCATCATTCAGATCACTTGCTGTGGTATCAATTAAGGTCCTATCTACTATATAAGTATGTTGGAACATCGCCGTGCTTTAAAATTCTAATTTCATATCGCAAAAACAATAATTTTTCAAGATGGCTGATACAGAAACGGTACAAATGCTTGGAAAAGCAAGTGGTTATGGAGTTCTTGTTGGTGTGGGAGGATTGTTTGCAATTGGTATGATCTTGACTACTAAGCTTTTGCAGAAGTATTTGCATGAGAATGCTAACTCCACTGAAACTTTTATGGTTGCAAATAGAAATGTCAAGGCTCCCTTAGTCGCAAGTTCCGTTTATTCCAGTTGGACCTGGGCTACAGAGTTATTATGGTCCAGTGCTATGGTTTATAATTATGGTATTGCTGCATCGTACTGGTACTCTGCAGGTTTAGTTCTTCAAATTTGTCTTATGACGGTAATTGGAATTGAAGCGAAAAAGAAAATTCCAACAAGTCATACCTCATTAGAAATTGTTGATATTAGATATGGAACTGCTTGTCATCTACTTTACATGTTTTTGGGTTTAGCAACAAATTTACTTGCCTGTGCTTCTATGATTCTTGGTGCAGCTGGTGCAATCTCAGCGATTGCGGATGACCTTCATATCGTAGCTAGCACCATGCTTATTCCCTTTGGTGTTTTACTTTACACTGCTGTTGGAGGATTGAAAGCTACCTTTTTAACTGATTTCGTGCATACTTTGGTTTTGCTTATTGTCTTATGTTATATCAATACATCCATTCTTGCTTCTAAGGAGATCGGAGGGCTTGATGGTTTATACAATTTGGTTTTAAAACATGAGTCTGATAGATATGTTGAAGGTAATTATCAAGGTTCATTCTTGACTGGTAAGTCACTGGGAGCCATTTTCTTTGGTATCGTTTTGACAATTGGTAATTTCGGTTTAACTGTTATGGATTCTTCTTTCTGGCAAAAAAGTTTTAGTGCTGATGTTAGAGCTACATTACCAGGATACCTTACTGCTGGTGTTTTAATTTTTGCCAATTCATGGAGTACAGGATCCATTGTTGGTCTTGCAAGTATTGTTTTGGAAAAGACACCATTTTTCCCTACTTATCCTAGAGCAATGTCAACTTATGAAATTGATAGCGGGTTGATGTTCCCTTATACAGTCAAGGCTGTATTAGGAAATGGGGGACTTGGAGGATTACTTTTAGTTTTTTACTTGGCTGTGACTTCGACTGTTAGTGCTCAAATGATTTCAGTTAGTAGTATCTTCTCGTTTGATATCTACAAGAAATATATTAAGAAGGATGCCCACAACAAAGACATGATTCGCGTTTCCCACTATAGTGTGGTGTTCTTTGGATTGTTTTCAGCTGGTTTCTCGCTTATGTTGCATTACGTTGGAGTGAACATGACTTGGTTGGGATACTTTATCTCCATGATTATTTGTCCTGGAGTCATTCCATTGACTCTTACTATTACTTGGAGTCGTCAAACTGCACTTGCAGCATTTCTTGCCCCCTCGATCGGTATGGCAGCTGGTATTGTTGTTTGGATCACAACCGCTCATCATTATTCCGGAACCATTTCGATTGACGCATTGGGCCAACAATTACCTTGTATGTTTGGTGGTCTCACCGCCATATTTTTACCTGGAGTTTTAAGTGTAATTATCAGTTTGACAATCAAACCCCAAGTATTTGATTGGAGTCTTCTTGACAAGAATCTTATTACTCAGCCTGATGAAAGTGATGTTAATTCTGAAGAAATTGCAAATACCAGCGTTGATGAACAAGAAGAAGGACATTCAAGCATCGAGAAGGATACTCACGAATTGAAAGTTACTTCTGTTCTGTCAGAGAAGAGTAGCAGTCAAATAACTGAATCTGACCAATCACCAGAACAGTTAGATAGAATTTTGAGCAAGTACAGGAAGATTGCATATGGAGCATTCTTCTCTGTTTTATTGATTACTTGGGTTTTATGGCCAATGCCACTTTACCGTGATTACATTTGGAGTCGGGCTTACTTCAAAGGTTACGTGGCCATGTCCCTTGTTTGGTTATTTAGTGCTTTGCTTGTCATCGGATTTTGGCCATTGATAAGTGGCAGACATTCTCAAGCTAAGATTATTAGAGGAGTATATAGAGACTACATCAAGAGAAAAAAATAGTGGAGATGTGTGAATGATTTAAGGCTTAATTAATGAATATGAATATACGACATGTGCTACAATTTTATGGGAATTTTAAAATAAAAGGTTTATACTGATCTTTTAACTATGGGTGCTACTTCAGTATAGTCAGCAGCTTGAGGTAGATGAAATGTGCTCATAGATCACCTACACTATTTGTAAGATACGAGTAATTAGGTAAAAATTCTTCGAGCAGCCAATTGGAAGTGATGATAACTACCACAGAAATAATACAATCTGGTTCAATCTTGTAGGAACCCCTCACTGACGCTTATCCTTCTGAAGTCTTTAAGACTGTGAATTTGAGCACTCCATGCAAAGTCTTGAGGTACAAGGTAAATTTCCCACCAAATCAATATCGATGAGCCTACTATATATCTCGTAATCAATCGCTTTATAGAGAATATCACAATTGAGAGACTGAAAGTTTACTGATAATAATAGGTAGTGTCTAAACCATTCCATATTGGGAAGAGTGAACCATGTTTCATTGATGAACAAGCGGAAACGGAATTTTCAAATTGAGATATGCCTATTTGGCCCCAAATCATCAAATAATTGTACAGAGTTGGGTTAGGACTAAGTATATTTTAAGCAGCCATACTTCACCAATGGAGTATCAAAGTCCCTGTTTTGTTCAAAGTGAAATTAGGTCCAAGATATCAATGGATATAACAATACAACCGTTGACTAGTAAGTCACGAGACCACCTATAAAGCTACAAAAGTATACGAACAAACAACTCAATTCTTCCAAAAATCTTTCAAGATGGATGATGGCAGATGTCAACGCGTGGATGTAGTCGAGGTCCACTTGTAGATGAAGTGTTCACACAAATCAACTTTGATTTCAAGTATTGAGTCATTTAATGAGCTTGAATTATAATTAATGAATGATTAGCGCGACATTCTTGCATGAAAGATGAATTATTATTATGATTGATAATTTTGACGAAGAATGCTTTCAGAGGAGTCGTTATCAGACAGTGCTTCCGAATAACTATTTGGGAAAGACATATCAAAGACTATTTATCAATGTACCGAAATCACCTTATCTTGAGCTTATTTCAACAGAGCTCTGATGCTTTATACTTGGTTGAGCCACAGTTGTAAATTATGCGATCAGTTGCGAATGCCAATCAATAGTAAACCATCAAACACGTGATAGTACGTTTGATCTATCAGATAGTTATATAAGATGGTTTGTGGGGATCTTATTGATACAATAAGTGATCCAAAATGCCTGAAAAGAGACCAAATTTTATCGTCATTGTTGCCGATGATTTGGGGTTCACTGATTTGAGTGCTTATGGAGGAGAAATTGATACTCCTAATTTAAAACGTCTTGCTGATCAAGGTCAACTCTTCACAGATTTCCATACTGCTGCTGCATGTTCCCCAACCAGATCTATGTTACTTTCGGGAACCGATAACCATATTGCCGGAATAGGACAAATGGCAGAAATTTCCAGAGACTTTCCTGAAAGATTTGAAGGAAAGCCAGGTTATGAAGGGTACTTGAATTACAGAGTGGCAGCACTTCCAGAAATATTACAGGAAGCTGGCTACTATACTCTCTTGTCAGGTAAATGGCACTTAGGATTGTTAAAGGAATATTGGCCATCTTCAAGAGGGTTTGAGAAGACTTTCACATTACTTCCTGGTGCTGGTAATCACTACAAGTATTTCCCCAAAAGTGACAGAGGTCAAACTATTGGGTTTATGAAGCCTCTTTTTGAAGAAAGTGGTAAATCGATCGATCCATATTCTCTTCCAGACGATTACTACAGTACCGATTACTACACCGACAGGTTTATTAACTACTTGGATGATGAAGATCGTGGTGACAGACCATTTTTTGGATGCTTGACTTATACTGCCCCTCATTGGCCTTATCAAGCACCTGAGGAAGTTATCGAAAAGTACAAAGGTGTTTATGACGATGGTCCAGAAGAACTTAGGGCTAGAAGATTAGCCAGTGCGAAGAAGTTGGGACTCTTTGCAGAGAATGTAGTACCACACCCAGTACACACCAGAAATGAAGCAGGCTGGAACGATTTACCAGAAGATCAAAAACGTACTGAATCTAGAATCATGGAATGTTACGCTGCCATGGTTGATATCTTGGATAAAAATGTTGGAAAATTGATTGATCATTTGGAGAAGAAGAATGAGTTAGATAATACCATGATTTTTTTCATGTCTGATAATGGTGCTTCAGGAATGTTAATGGAAGCTTTGCCTTTGAAAAGTGGAGGGATCAAGAAAAATATTGAAAAGTACTTCGATAATACCTTCGAAAACATTGGAAAGAAAAACTCCTTTGTCGCATACTCTGATGAGTGGGCCCAGGCTGCAACTGCACCTTCATATATGTACAAATTATGGGCTAGTGAAGGAGGTATTCGTTGTCCATTAATTGTTCATTACCCCAAATTACTTGATGGAAACAAGGGTTTGATAAAACGTGCTTTTACCTCTGTAATGGATATCTTACCAACAATTCTCGAGATTGCTAATGTTGAACACCCAGGAGAAGAGTTTCAAGGAAGAAAGGTGGCTAAGGTAAGAGGTAAATCATTGTTAAAATATTTAAGAGGTGAACAGGAATTTGTTCATTCAGATGATACTGTGACAGGCTGGGAATTATTTGCCCAACAAGCTATCCGGAAAGGTAACTACAAGGCTTTGTTTATTCCTAAGCCATTAGGTACTGATGAATGGCAATTGTATGATCTTAGTAAGGATCCTGGTGAGGTTAATGATTTGGCAGAAGTTGAGAAGGATAAATTAGAGGAAATGATCAACCATTGGGCTGAATATGTAGCTGAAACTGGTTTGGTTGAATGTTCTGACTTATTGGATTTCAAGTACACTAAAAAATTATTATATGACTAGATGTGATAGTTAAATTATCATTGACTTAGAAAAAAAAACTTTACTTACATACAAATGCATGAAATTTCCTCCAATGGAAGTAAGTGGGGGTCTGTTTAATTTCCCTCACAGGTGATATCGAGCGGCAAATTGTGGATTCTCAGAATACATGATTCAAAATTTTAAAGTTTGCCGGAACTTTTCCATTACCATCATATATTATACTAAGAAGTGCTACTCACAATTTGGCACTATTCTTTAGGTCATCATAGATAGCAGTCTCAATACTAAAGTATGTTGAAGCTGAGACTTGGTCAAAGGGTGGGAGAATTTGGTTGGCCCAAATTGCTCCTATCTGTTTTTCAAGATCAATCCAATAAAATATATTAGCAAGGCCACCCCAATAGAAAGTCCCTGCAGGACGACCTGTAAACACTTTATTCTTATTTATAGCCATACCAGCGAGAGAAAACTTGTCACCCAACTTTGGAATGCCAGGTATGTCGTTTCCAACTTCTATTCCTGGCGATAAATGATTTTTAAGAGCCATTTTTACGGTTTCTTCTTTCAATATACGTTTACCTCCATCAGGAGAATACCCATAATTCAACCATATTCTAAGAAGTTTCAAGTAGTCTCCAACTGTACCAACGGAAGCCTGGCCACCTAAATCAAGTTTAGGGTCATGACTCAACCCAGATTTGAGAGGAACAAGTTTCCCCTCCTTGGAGCGGATGTGTACTTTGAGGAGATTTGAATCTGATTTCAAATGAAATGTAGTTTGTGTCATTCCCGCCGGATCAAATAATATTTCTTTCAAGTATTCACCCAATCTCTTGTTGACTATAGACTCAACCATTAATCCCAACACATCAGTACTGTGGCCATAGTTCCATTTTGTACCGGGCTCAAAAAGAAGGGGGGTTCTTTTATTGCTGAAATACGATTTACTAGGATTTGCTGAGTCTTCGGCATCTTTGGCCTTACTCAAGTTATAATAATCTCTAGAAATGAACCCATAACCGAACCCTGCCGTGTGTAAACATAAGTCTTTGACTGTTATACGATTTTGAGGCTTGCGGGGTTGATTCTTGTACTCACCGTTTTTCAACACCGAACCAGGCTCAATTACTCCAAAATCGTCTATCCAAGGAGCATACTTACCTGCTGGATCGTCAATGTTGAGTTTACCCTCTTCCAACAACTTCAAGACTGCGATGGCTGTGAATGCTTTTGTCAAGGAGTATAAGTTCATCTGGCTATCAATACTAACAGGTTCACCAGTATGAACACTCTTGACACCTGCTCCCTCCAAGAATACTGTCCCTTTGGCATCGGTTAGTCCTATAAAAGCGGCCGGGACCTTTTCGTTATGGTCTTCTGAATCCAAGGTTGTAGTTTCCTTCAATATCTTCTTCAATTCATCTTGCAACTCGGAGCTAGGAAATGTCATTATTGAATCACTAATTATGGAATCATGGGTAGAATCTATGGATATATATTCCTCTATTATATTCACGTGCTGTTCAACATCAGAGTCAACAGTGAGTGGGGAATATTTGTAGTTGTAGCTTTAGTTGGTGCACGAAACAAGTCAGCCTCGGACAAATAATTCATTGGAATCACTAGGATAGGAAAAGAGTGCATTACACAGATGGTACCTCGGTCAGCTTTTCATGACTTTCCGACCCATATATTCATGTTTGTAGGGGCTAGGCACCACGGTATGGGTTCTTGATACGAGCCAGTATAAAGAAGGAGCTCTTTGGGGGTTGAAGATTGGTAAATTTTGACTAAGTAGCAAGATATCAAAGTGGTGTTTCATTTCAGGCGAAGTCTTTGATCGTGTATTAGTTCATGAGCCGTAGAATGGAAAACTCTGAAGGTATATGAAGATGATTCGCACAGAACTACCCCCAGTTTTCTTAGTCTTTTATCATATATATAATGGAAACTATAAAATTAAAATAATAAGGGTTGACTTCAATATTGCCTAGTTCAAGTCAATATGGAAACAACAAGAGTGGTACATGAAAAATCTCTCCAGCGACAAATGTGCGTGTGAGTATGATACTTTTTTGCACCCACTTTTGAGAACTATATAATCGAAACATTATCCAACAGTTGCTGGAAAACAGCAAACGAGATCTTGAGGCACGACTCACAGGTTACATTTCTGCTTATAGCAAAACAAAGACATGTTGATGGGATGATGGTCGTGAAAGGGAAATTTAATGTGCCAGGTATGTTGAACTGGTAGATTTACCAAAGAATGAGCCAAGCAAAATTAATTCACAGTCATAACGTTAATCACAATGACGATGAGCGCAATGTATTATACTCCAAAGACAAAAGGGTGCATGTCAATGATTTCGGACTGGATGGTCTATATTCGAGTCCAGAAGCAGAAGGATCAGTGTCTGATAAATTTGCGCCTGAAAACAAGAGTCGCCGTTTTGTATATTCAGTCATGGAATTACTGAAAAGTGCTGAAAATCTGTAAATTGTGACTTTTTTTGGACAAAGATATTCAAATTGCAAGACAAACACTGTCGTCAAAGTTGGGAGTAGACCTCAATATCCACTCCTGACTCGACACCTGCTCCCAATCCCCAATTGACCCTGATGCTTCCACATGTTAGTTGTACATAAAAACTTGAATATGGTGTAATCTTTCTTGATTAGCCTATAATTATATACAATATATTACCAATTTACACGGTGATAACTTGTAAAAATACAATATCAATTAATACATATAGAACTAAATAGTGAGATGGGTGAGTTACAACTCGTCATTGGCGAGCGGCTGTTTGTGCTTGGACAAGTATT
>JAKTXH010000083.1:0-23668 GCA_030561405.1 Suhomyces atakaporum
ATCTATCGTTACTCAAGCCAGCAATCTCTTTATGATTTTTCATCATATATTCTGCATAGCATTTCGTACTAGTTTGGAAAGTAATCTTACCTTTACTCCTACTAAATTTCGTTGTATGGAATTATTAAGCTTGTTTTGTTTTATTCATTATTTATTCATTTGATTAGGCTAGTTTAACCCCAACTGATCCTTTACATATTGATCATCCATCAACCGTAAGAAATCATTCCCGAGTCTCTCTCTGACCGTCTCAAGTCTACCATTCAAGTATCCCTTGAGATTGGTGCGGTAAACGGGGTCAAAGTTTTCGAGTAACGCTTGGTATCTAAGCTTTTCTCCGTTGGGTTTAATTTCAGGATCCAAGTACGAGTAGTCATCAATATCTTCGTAGATAAAGTCTTGTTTGTATGCATCACATACCCCTTGGTCCGATTCGTTGACTTCTTCCAAGAAAAATAATGTCTTCTTTACACTCTCAAGGAGTTCATCTGTCAATGGAACTGAGTTGACAACTCCAAAGGTGGTAAGATTAACCAATGCCATGAGATTGATTTTTTTGTTTCTGGGGTTACCGTTGTTGGTAAAAAATTTCAACCACAATTGAATTAACTTTTTAGGGTCTAAATTCAAATGATTGAGGATCTTAAAGAATATTTCAGGATTCGTGGTCAATCTCGAAAATACCAAAAATACCTTATTGATCTGTGATATACTGTGATTATCATTGAAAACATATTCAACCATTGACTTAAACAAATCACTACTGATGATGTTTTCAATGAATACTTCATTGCCAGACGACTTCAAGAAAAGAATATCCAATAAAGCAATCAAAATATTGAATGAATCATCTCTCATGGTACTCAAATAACCTGAAAGAATTTTGAATATTTCTTGGCTGATTGGTAGTTCAAAAAGTGGATAATCATATAAGGAATAACTTCTGATTATTGATAGAATGGTTGGTAAAATTTCAGTTGAGTTCATTAATCCGAATGGAATGATTTCAAATAACTCACTAAGAGATTCACCCATATTTCCCTGGTTGAATTGTAAAATTGCAAGCCACAAATCATAACCATCTTCAGAAAGTAATGCATAATCAGAAGAATTGGGTGCACAACAATTACTGATAATTGGTAAAATGAATGAATGAGCTTCCTGAGAATTTTCATTTAACGACACAACCAAACTTTTCAATAATCTTAATAATGAGTTTCTGAGAATTGATTCATTTTGTGTGGAAGAGGTAGCAGCTTCCCAGTAAGGTGGAACTATCAGTAAAATTTCAAATAATGAATCACGACTAATCAATGGATTATTACGCTCAATGATAACCGATAACGTATCCAAGATATAGAGCTTTGATTCCACAGAGTTCATTTGACTCAACCCTTTGATTATGAGTTTAATAGTTTCGTCCAAGAATGGCTTGAAATCCGCCTTGACGAAATCCCAATCGTTAATGATAACTTTAAAAGTTTGAATAGCTGATATATTAACAATCTTATCATTAGAGGTAGCCAATATATGATTAAGAAGTTTATAAACTTCTGTCTTGTTTTCGTTGGAGCATTGAATTGGAACCCATTCATTCAAAATTAAACAAATTCTTCTTTGAATGATTTTATTGTTACTGAAGTAACCTTGAGGAAGAAATATTTCTCTCAATAATTGATTGAAATCAACTTGATCCGCAATAGAATGACTTGATAATTGGAAAGTACAGAAAATTGAATCCTTGACAAGAACTTCATCAGTAATTGAAGATGGCGATGAGGAAGAATTGTCGGAAGTAATTGAAGCAGCAATTTTTTGAAGAACAAAATCGGCAAGATCATCTTTGAAGAATTTAAGTAGATCCTGGTATAAGTTTTCAGCACAAGCTCTGATTTGATATTCCCAATTAGATGAAAGTTCTTCATTAAACCATTCTTCCGGTTCAATGGCCCAACTTTCGATATCTGAAGGTTTTAACTTAAGATACCAAGTAATAATGAGGTTACATAAATTTTGAAGGAGATCCCGAGAAAAATAATCTTTCAAATCATTAATGGATTTATCGATTTGTTCCTTATTATTTCTTTGCTTTAAGCTGATAGATCCTTTTTTAAATAAATAGGTGAGGATTCTCTTTAAAATAAGGAAACCTTTCAAAGCCAAAATCTCCCAAAAATCGTTTTCTTCATTGCTATTATAAATTAAATCAGCCTTTTGATCCAATAAGGTGATATAAGTAGTAAGGATCTTTTTGGAACATGGGATAAGCACAAAATTGGTAGGATTGGCATTCAAAAGATCTAAGTATAATTTACTGTAACATTTGACGTACCTTTCAATTAAATCAGATGAATATTTATCATGTTCCACCACCAACAATTGCATGTGATCCACTGAAATGTTCAAAAAGCCACCTACTTCGTGGTTGGCCTGGAATTGATCAAAAGTTTCCGGTAAAATTCTTCTTAGATTTTTCAAACTCAAGTAACATATTTCCATCAAGCTCAAGTCCAAAGACGAAGTCCATTCATTGAAAGATTTTAAGTAGAGATTGAACAAAATGGAGATGATCCCGCTCATGTTCAGCTGCATGGCACTTCTGCTTTTTCCAATTCTAACCAGGGAAATGGTTTTGACGATTCTGTTAAGAATTATAAGGAGATTATTAATGGATATAAGATCATTGCTCATTATGTACCCCGTCAAGCTTTCACTCAAGTTGTCAAACAAATTGGGCCATTCACCTGGAAAATCAAACCGGGCAATTCGAGCTATGGAATGAGCATTTTGAATCATCAACTGATTGTTCTTCTCATTGATGAGCTTAAACACATTGGCCCGGATCTGCTCCTTTTCTTGCTTGGTGATGGCATGTTGACGAGAGGGTCTCCAGTACTTATCAATACCGTTTTTGAAGCAGATAATTGCTAGCCATCTTACTTGTAAGGAGACTTCTTGATTGAGGTACACTTGTTGTAGAAAGAGATGGTAGCCAGGGACAATTTCCCAGGTTTTGAGTTGGGCCTCTGCTTGTTGCTGTCGTGAGGCTCTTTCAGGAGAGCTCGCCACCGTTAGAGTGGTCAAGAGGTTGTCGTACGACAAGTCCATGATAGGTGGGCAGATTAGGTTTATAAAGGTAGATGAGCAGTGCAGTACCAGAATGCGAAAGTGGGTAGATCTAGTTTGTGAGAATGCAGGAGAAGAGTATAGCGAAGTGACTGAGAGGTGAACCGAAAAGTGTACTTTAATGATCTGTAATTGGGTATAATGATATCTAGAGATTAATCCATAAGCGAATCATCGGGTGGATATTCTTTTCTTCCTAGTATATGAATTATTACCCATTGATTCCTATATATTCTATGACTGATTATATCTACTCAAGTTAATTTTTTAAGGTTGGTGCTTTATTTGATTGTGTTGGATATTTCTGATTCTATTAATTATTATTGTTATTATTATTATTGTTGTTGTTGTTAGTATTATTATTATTTAATACCCATGGCTAGAATTCTTTTCCTACCATCTTCTACTCTCGTCACCTTCAGCCCATTCCCTCTCCTGGTATCCCAATTCTTTTTTGACCTTATTCACCGTGTCTTTGTCCCCCATGTTCTTACCTACATTGTCACTGATCTTGATGGCGTGGTTTCCTGCCACCTCTTTCAATTTAATCACAATGTTCAATGGGTTAGACTTCTTATGAGGCTCGCTCACAGTGGTAAAATCGTTACTGAAAAATGTACCAATTCCAAATGTGGTGAGAAGTCCAAGAGAATCGGCCTTGTTTTTCAATTTCAAACACTTTTCGATGTTCAACGAGTCACTAAAGCAAATGGCCTTGGTCTTAGGCTCATATCCCAACTTCTTATAGTGCTCAGCAATTTTTTCAGCGTACAATTCAGGGTCTCCTGAATCCTGTCTAACACCAGCGTAGTAATCAGTATATGGCTTAACAAATACTTTCAAGTAAGAATCAGTTCCAAAAGTATCTGTCAATGCTAACCCAGCATATTTGGGATCAAATGTATCGAGCCAGTAATCCATGGCCAAACGGTTGGCATTGGTGTAATCCTGAGTAATGGACGCAATTCCCATATACCATTCGTGTGCAACAGTCCCGATAGGCTTCAATCCATACTTTTTGGCCAATAATACATTGGAGGTTCCCAATAAAAGGGACGCTTCAGGGTTATTGGTAACAAAATCCTTCAATGCTCCGACCACAATGTCCTGAGTCTTGAAAGAACGTCTTCTTCTTGTACCAAACTCACTGAAAATACAATTGTTCTCAAATAAAAGCTTTGCTTTATGTTGAGCCAACTCGTACTGACCATCATAATTCCAGTCTGTATCAACAAATTTAAAGTATGCTTCGGATACCAACGCCAATAACGGTATTTCGTACAATATGGTTTCATCCCAACCCCCCACTACCTCAATTTCAAACTGGGAATCTTCACCTTCGATGTAACGGATCTGCGATGCTGGATCAAGCTTAAAATCCTTCAAATATTCCAAGTATTCATGGGGCATTTGTGGCAAGGTGGCCCTCAAGTACTCAATTTCTTCTTCAGAAAATACCAACTCCTTCAATAACAAAACCTGTTGTTTGAACCAGTCAATAGCAGGTGGACTCAATTGCATAGATGGAGTTCTATTTTTATATCTGTAGGTAACAGGCACTCCAGGAAAGTGCTTGTGCACAGCAGCATGCATAAACAACTTGTACAAGTCGGTGTCTAGGAGGGAAGTGATGGCAGCAGTCATAATTGTTGGTGTATGTAGATGGTTCGATATTCTTATATATTAGGACGTGTGCGCGCCAATTAGTCACAACTTCATGCCAGAGTAATAAATATCAATTCCAAAAGTTAGCTAGCTAAACACTTAAAGATAATTTATCTTGAGAATTCACATTGAGTGCTTCACCCAAACTGCATCACGCAAGGTTAAATTTTGCGGTGCTGCAAGTCTCATTCAGATTATGCTAAACCATTTAAATCGTGCTTCGGCTTCTAAAACTCATACTTGCACTTATCGTATAGGTTAATCCTGATCGCTCTAAAAACTAACGGATTGTTTGTCATTCTACTCTGACAGATGAAATCTATTCTCTTCCTTGAAATGACAAAAAAATAATGACTCCTACGCGATTCGAACGCGTGCATCTTTACGATAGTAGAACTTGAGTCTACCGCCTTAACCGCTCGGCCAAAGAGCCATTTGATATTGGTTCTTGCACGTTCTGCAACTATACAGTCCCTGATATTTTTATTTTCTGATTACGTAATCGTGCACAAAGCCAAGATATACTGGCGGAAAAAAGAAACACAAATTGGAGGGTTGGCCGAGTGGTCTAAGGCGGCAGACTTAAGATCTGCTGGACGTTGTCCGCGCGAGTTCGAACCTCGCATCCTTCATTATTTTTTATTTCAATCACCAAGGTTTATCAAAGAAAACCTACAGATGTTACTTTTTTGATTGTCTCAAACATCGTATTTTGAGTGTCAGTTAACTAGTAAATGTATCGCACCAAGTTGCAAAGATTGTACTCTGTTTTTGACTGTATTTACCCATGGTGGATGACTGATTCTGTGCCCTCCTCTGCTGAATCATCGTAATCGTATATATTAATATCTCTAAGATATTGGAACACATCTGGGTGAATTGGTACACAGAGTATAATAAACTTCGCCGCCCAAAAATAATCAACAGACTTCAAGGTAGTCAATCGTCATCCTCCTTCCACAACTAAGAAGTCTAACATCACTAAATGTATAGTACTGAAAATTACATGGTATCTTAATATTATTTTTTTGCTTAACAGAAGGAGCAGAAAGTGGCAAACAGTATGTGGTTGAGAATTAGCCCTTGTAAATATGATCAACTACAATATTGCAACCTCCTTTGCGGGTTTTTTAAGAATATTAAGAATTACTGTGTTTTACCCTAAAAGTGCCAAACGAGTATCAAATGGAAATTTCAATATTGAGGCGTGCACGACTGGAGACCTATGTAGTATAACTTTCAGTTGAAATTCACTTCAAATAATCGAAGTTATCTTGAACTTTTAAATAGACTAGTGGATCTCAAGCACAGTTGTCCTTTTTGTGGAAATTTTAAGAAATTTTTAGGTATATATGACATTAGAGGTCTCAGTTATAAGAACTCCATAATTTAAGGCACATTTTCAGGAGTTTTTTAGGCTAGTGTATTCAAGGTGGGTTTGTAGTAACAATGTTTCACACCTACTTCAATACAACTATTACAGTATAAAATAGCAGCCAAATAAAAAGTAGTGAATCCATGACACCGGTAATGAACCAAAGCAAAGGAGGTCTGTTTCACACAATCACCACGGCTTTAGCATGAACAGTAGGTAAATAAATCCTTAAATTGAGAGAAGTCGCTGCCAATTGTCAACGCAAAATTTCAACATTTCCTTGACTCGATCAAAAATCATGGACCCACATAATTATACCTGTTTCTTATACGATTGTGCACAATCTTGCTTGAAAGATCAAAATTATCGAATTCGAATAAAGTGAGTGGTTCATTACAACAATATGATATTATAAATAATATGCTCTAGATGAAGGTTTAAATACAAAAAATGTCCTTCAAACGAAAAGGTTTCTTCTTTATTAGAGCCCTCAATCTACATTAATTTGTTGATACCGGTTTATCAAAGCAGGGACCACCAAATCCGACCTAAAAAATTCCCCCGGCCCCACGTCACAATTAAATCATTATAAAAGGGTGATTTTCAACTACAAATAAAGTGTAGCGTTGTCATATTACGAACTTAATCCAAAGTCTCATGTAGTGGTCTGAAATATACACGTCTCGTGTAATACCTATCCTAGCCCCCATCCTAAAAAAGATACGTGTCTGTACCGAACTGAAAATTTTTCCTGAAAAAATTTTGATACTTAAGGGCAGCGAGCGCATATTTTCCAAATCATCCAAGAACCGCCAAAATGCCTTTCCAAAAGACTTTGAAGACCTCTTCTTACCACTCCCGTTTCCAAACTCCTTTCCGTAGAAGACAAGAAGGTAAGACCGACTACTACCAAAGAAAGAGATTGGTCACCCAACACAAGGCCAAGTACAACACTCCAAAGTACAGATTGGTTGTTAGAATCACCAACAGAGACATCATTGCTCAAATTGTCTCTTCTCAAATCACTGGTGATGTTGTCTTAACCGCTGCCTACTCCCACGAATTGCCAAAGTACGGTATTGAGCACGGTTTGACTAACTGGTCTGCTGCTTACGCTACCGGTTTGTTGGTTGCCAGAAGAGCTTTGCAAAAGTTGGGCTTGGACGAAACCTACCAAGGTGTTGAAGAAGTTGAAGGTGAATTCGAATTGACCCAAGCTGTTGAAGACGGACCAAGACCATTCAAGGTTTTCTTGGACATTGGTTTGCAAAGAACCACCACTGGTGCCAGAATCTTCGGTGTCTTGAAGGGTGCTTCTGACGGTGGTTTGTACGTTCCTCACTCTCCAAACAGATTCCCAGGTTGGGATATCGAATCCGAAGAATTGGATGCTGAATTATTGAGAAAGTACATCTTCGGTGGTCACGTTGCTGAATACATTGAAGAATTGATGGATGATGATGAAGAAAAGTACAAGACCTTGTTCAAGGGTTACATTGCTGATGAAATCGAATCTGAAGACATTGAAGAACTCTACACTGAAGCTCACGCTAAGATTAGAGAAGACCCATCTTTCAAGCCAACTGAAAAGAAGTTCACCAAGGAACAATACGCTGCTGAATCTAAGAAGTACAGACAAGTTAAGTTGACCAAGGCTGAAAGAGATGCTAAGATCGCCAAGAAGATTGCCGAATTCCAAGCTAACAAATAAGCGTTTTGATATCTACGTTTAGTAATAAATGTAATATTTTAATAATTAATGTAGACAAACCTTCAACAGTTATCTTACAGTTCACAAAATAAATTCCTAAGAAATGTGCACATATAATGCTATATACATAAATACCTTAAATTTATCCACTCTTATTCAGTCTCACCCTTTGAGCATCGTTCAACAATTTATCGTAAACCTCATCAACCACCGCTGTAACTTCATCATTTTCATCTTTACCATCACTATATGAATCAATCGAATGGTTGTCTTTATCCAATTCTTCGTCAGATGGTTTCTTTTCATTAATTGTATGATATATTTTCTCAAGACTGATTCTATTGTTACTAAGTTTGTCAATTAATTCTGTTACTGATTCAATACCCTTTGCCGCAATGATGGCATCTCTTAATTCCGAGCCTGATGGTAACAGATTGAGTAAAGGTACGTCTTTTGGTTTTATGGATTGAGCTTGAGATTCGTCACTCAATTGATTTTGACTATTATTCCGTTGCTGAATAAAAAAACCCAATTTATGGAACTCACCTTCCTCTTGTTCTTGCTCTTTGGCATGTTGTGAAGTATGACTAATAGATCTCATTAAAATAGGTCTACCAGTACAATTATCGATTGGGACATGTGTACCATCAGAGGAAGATTCAGTAACAACCTGATGAGGTTGGAATGTTTGTTCAATTCCTGCAAAATATCCAGTCAGGAATTTTTCACTATTATGAGGTGATAAAATAGGACCAGCTGTAATCAATTCATTGGAACTTTCATGTAATTGATCATGGGATGGTAATTTGATTGTTGGTATTCTTTGTTTTTGCTCATTTATATCATTGGTTGAAGAATCAATAGAACCTTGTGATTCTTTTCTTGCCCTTTCCTCAAACATATGAACCAATTTTTCCAATGAATTATCCAACAAACAAAATCTAAGTAAGTTTTCTTTACCTTCTAAAGAAAGAACACCTTGATTTCTTTTCTCAAATAAATCGTCGATGGTTCTATGAATATCATTTCTCACAGCTCTGGTTCTTTCAATAAGAGCATCAGTAATAAACTTTTGAATTTTTAATTCTTCCTTCTTGTTATGTTCATCATTCTCAATTAACAACTTTTCAGCTGTTTCCATTAGTAATGAGCCATCGAACATTAATTCATCATCTCCTGAAGTATCATGAAGAATACCAGTTAAACCAGAAGTATTACCATTGACTTCATTCATGATTATATCCATATTTCTCATCAAATAAAATGCAAGTCTTTGAGATAAGTCATCTGGTACCAAGTCATAATCTATGTCTACTGTGAAGATCGATTTAGATAACTTCACAGCTGTGTACAAACTTCCTGCTGAATTTTCATTCAAATTACGGTTTCCCAATAAGGAAACGTGTAATAACCCAGGAATTTTTGGTAAAATTTCTGAAATTGCTCTTATTGCTTGAACCGATAATTCATTAAGATCAAAATGAATTCGTTTTAAGTTGGGAAAATTAGGAAGATGCTCACTAAGTTTGGATATTATTGATGGGAACAAGGCTGGTAATGAACTTAAGTCCAAAAATCTCAAAGTTTTGAAATTGCTTAAAGCACGGATTAATTCACCTGTTTGTTCAACGTCAGTCAAGTTTGTAGAATGTAACGAGAAAAAGATGAGTTTTGACTGTTGTGTCTTATTAAAAGCCTTGATAAACGGCACTAACTGCCCTTGACTTAAATCATTAAATGCAATATCAACTCCAACACATTTGGATTTCAAATTTATGATCCAATTTGCCACTTTCTGGGCTTTGAAAACATTAAGTTCAATAGATGCCACTCCTAATCTATAGGTATTTATCATCACTGCTTTATCAATTAAATCATTGAAAATCTCATCACTCAACTTACAACCGTTGATAACCAATTCTTCAATTCCTCCTCTAGATATCAAAGTTTTAATGAATAATTCCCAGTTCATGGACGACCTCACACAATTTGGTTTGGTATCACTTTTGATTCTTTGCTGAGAAATATCCAACTTTTTGATACTAGGATTGGATGTTAAAAGCTTGCAGAGGTAAGTCCATCCGATAGGATCAATAGATACATTTCTTAAGGATAACTTTTCAAGTGCACTATTACGTTGCAATGAACCTAAAAGGTGTTTCAACATTTCTGTAGACATGGAAACATTGTCGAAAATAACAGTAGTAATTGGAGTGATTGCAATGAAATCACTAAATGATAAAACGTCAATCAAGGTTGGTTTAGGATTAAGTAATTTGAGAACCTGTAAAGGTCTGGATTTATTTTTCAATTGTTTCAAGGTAGCTGGAATTGGTAGAATCTCCCGAAGATGACAACATCTTGTGTAGACTGTTTCCAATGAAATATCACTAGCAGATTCTTCCTCCGGGGTTGTATCTGCGAAATGATTTTCATGGACATGTAAAGGACTGTCGATATCATGAATATCAGAGTTGTTGTGATTGAATCTATCATCAACCTCCACCTCCTCTTCTTTTTCTTCTTTGTCAACCTTTGACTTTTTTGGTTTTGACTGAAGTTCTTGAGCAATTCTTTTTGCTGATAAATGAGCTTCATGGGCATGCTTTTCTGCTTCAAGTAATGCACGATGTTGAGCTTCAAGGGCCATACTCAATTCATGCTCACTATATTTTGGTTCTTGAGCAGGTTTTGCTCCATCACTCAAAGATATACCTAAAGCCAATCTTGGAGGAGGTGCCATAAGATCTTCGGGTATTATCACATTACCTTTTCTTGGTCTTCTCGAAGGGATTTGTTGTTGAGGGTCGTAAGTCAACTTATCGACTGCAAATGTGACTCTTTTAATATTAGTATTATGAAGTTCCGGTAAAGGACACTGAGTTCTAGTTTTGTTTTTGTTTAAAATGACTCTGTTACTCAGAGCGGAAGTTTTCCTCTTGAAAAGCTTATCGGTAACACTTTCATGATCACTGTTGGTCGAATCTCTACTGGACAATCTTGGACGGGATCCAGTGGAGTCCTTGGACCCTGATCTTGATCTTTGTACAGAATCCTTAAGGGATCCGGATCTTGATCTTGTAGGAGGAAGAATGCTTGAGTCGTTGACTTCTTCTGGATTACCCAAGAAATTACCGGTGGCTTTTTGGAGTCCAACAGATGCAGAATTTACCGACTGTTGAGGAGGGGCTGAACCCTTTAATTTTGCTGATAACGAGCTAAAGAGCGATCTCGTTTTTCCAGTAGAGTTAGAGCGAGACACGTTGGGAGAGCTACCCAGACTAGATCCCATATTGGTTTGAAATGGTTCTTCCTCTGGAATTTGGCCAATAGGTGAAATATTATTAGTGGAACTTCTTCTCTTGGGAGTAGCGGTATCGACCGCAGGTCTGGTTGCACTTCCAGCAGAGGATGATCTTGAACGCCCAAACTTGAACACATCGAGTTTAGACAGCCTTTCGGGAGGCGTCATTTGTGGGGGCGTGGCCGTTTTAGGGGTCGATGGTTGGGTATTGGATGGCTTGGGAGTCGGTATAGGTACAGACTTACTTGGTGTAGCTTGTGGAGATGCCTGTGGGGTGCTGGAGGGTGCAGAAGTGGCACCATTGGAGGTGGTGGGGTTATTCGAGTGGGCTGAAGGACCATTTGCCGAATTTTTTGGCACCGCTGAAGGCGGTTTTCCGGTATCAGTGGATCCGTTGGCACCATTTGCATTCGTCCCAGAGGGATTAATGTTATTACAGGTACCTCCAGACCCAACTTCATTCATTTTCTTGGTCAACTTCTTGGACTTCCCACGGAACAACCAGTCAACGTCTCCATTGGTGACCCCTGTTTCATACTCTGTGGTTTCTGGTAGATTGGGAGACATGGCAGTCATATTGGAGAAGAAAAAAATGCAAGGTTGAAAATGGTGTGAGGTTGGAACTGGCTATCTCCATAGATCGATCTTGAATTTACGGCCAGCTGCACGTGACCCGGTGACTAGTTCCAAGTAGCAATGTGAGGCGAATACTGAAGCGCCTCACATTGCTACAGAAATTATAATACATTTACGAGACGTATCTCTCTAAAGTGGTTAATTTAATTTTAATTTTAATTTGAGGGTGAATTTTTTTTTGTTTTTTACTTGCACTATGATTGATTGAGAAAGTAGGCTGTTTTCTGACCCTGTAATGGGCCCTGGTGACAGTGCACAATAGCGTTATCGCTCTGTGGTGGAAAAATTAGTGAGGGGTGAGCACATGGGGACCTGCTGAGCCTGTTGGATAAGCCTGGTTTTTGGACCCAACGAGAATTAAGCCTTTTGGCATCGCCGTCCCCTAATTGAGCCTGCATTTCCGGATTAATCTACCCCCATCACCTGATGGTGCTGGTAATACAGTATCAGCTATTGTATTTGTCCCTTGTGCATGGGATTGACATTGTGTAGCATGGCCTTTGTACCTGAGGTGTATAATTCCAGAAGGCACCGATGGGGTACACAAACTGAGAAATTTTTTATCACCATCTTTAAGGCGGTGAGCTATGCTCGAACTAATAAAATTATACAAGATGGAAATAAAAAGGGCTATTGGGCTCATTTTTGAGTCTGCTACCCATCATCATTTTTTTATGTTACTACAAAAGTATTTTTGACGATTGACGATTGTCGTTTCATTTCTGAAGCAGAAAAGTCTGAAATTGATTTTCACATTTGGCTCAATTTCAACAATCTTTTTTTACCCCACCAGCCAGCTACAGGGCGTGCTCTGCCAAACCTTATAGCGGTCTTGCCGTCGCCGATGCACAATTAGTTCATAGGTCATCGTTCGTGCGCCCACCAGCAAAGATATCATTATTCATATGATAAAGATAACAAAATAGAAAACTCGAATTTCATCGTGTAGCTCATCCACGACTCGATTGGATAATTTTTGGTTTTTGGTTCAGCACTGTTAAACTAGAGAGAAGTCGCGAAAACCAACCAAAGCATAAGATGGATTTCTAATTTATGTAAAGTTGCCTTCCGTAGCTAAACTGTCTAGTTTTCAGCCAAAAGGACATATGGCTTAATTATGTAGTATTGGTTAAGAAATGATAACTCGTCGATTGTGGTAAATCTATCAACTGTGGAAGAATTAATAAAATTCAAGGGAGTATAATACTCGCGTGGACCCTGAAAGCAACGCTGTGGGTATGAACTTTACCAGGGTCGCAATTTATAGAAGTAGCTACAGATTCAAGATATATCACAGTATTGAACGTTTTATGTCAACTTCTGGCTTTCATCAACAGTTGACCGTTTCATTTCGTAGCCTCAACAAGTAATTAGTGGCTCCAAAAAACAGTGGCCAGTAACAATAACAACAACTAATAAATATTTTGCTTTATTAGATCAAACAACGATATGCGGGGAATGAGTGACTAACAACTTGTTTTGGTCAGGTTCGTTCCTATTGGCCAATCCATAGTTAAAAGTTCTATTATATGTGTGACTGCGCGGCCTCGGTTCGCCTGGCCCGGCCCGATTTGTCATATCTATCATCCCCAATCTTAAGCAACCGTCGTGCGCCTACCGTCTTTTTTCCTTATATACTCCTCTTCGCCGTCAACTAATTTTCATCTATACATAATGTTCAGATCAGTTTTAAGAACAAGTGCTTTACAAGCTTCAAGAACCGCTTCCAGACCTATAATAAGGACTCCTGGTTTGGCCATACCTGTTCTCAATGCTCCTTCCGTTAGAAGCTATCATGAAAAAGTGTTAGATCACTACCAAAACCCCAGAAACGTGGGTACCTTGAATAAGAACGATATCGACGTTGGTACCGGGTTGGTTGGTGCCCCAGCTTGTGGTGATGTCATGAGATTACAAATCCAGGTTGATGAAGAAACCGGAACTATCAAAGATGTCAAATTCAAGACTTTTGGCTGTGGGTCGGCCATTGCTTCAAGTTCATATGTCACTGAATTGGTCAAGGGTAAGACCTTGGACGAAGCTTTGAAAATTAAGAATACCGCCATTGCTAAAGAATTATCTTTACCTCCTGTCAAATTGCATTGCTCCATGTTGGCTGAAGATGCCATCAAGTCCGCCGTCAAGGACTATAGATCTAAGAGATTGGTAAAGAAACCTACTTTGGGTCCAGATGCAGAGGTTTCCAATGCTACTGCTACTGCTTAGTGTATATAGGGTATAATATTTGAGTGATAAATTTTAGTGTAACTGGGAACAGAGAAATTTGTAAGAACCAAACCTACCAAAACCAACAAGCTTCTGTAGCTGACAGCTTGTATTCAGCATCTATTGACTCTTGATAGCGTTTCTAATATGATGATACTTGAGGTGTGCTTGAAAATATCCTTACATTTCAGAAGTCCGTTTTTCACTCCGAGAACCGGAGCCGAAATATGAATAAGCAGTATATCCAATATTTCACATTTCAAAGGTCCCACAGCCTACTGGTTGTCTAAAGATAGTATTTTGACTCCTGAAAATCCTTTCCGAGCCCGGTCCGGGCGGATCTACTTATCTGATTCATCTGATTGAGGGATTATTAAAAAATCTATATATTAATTTAACCTGTGTTTTGTTGATACCTCTGAAAGTCTCGTGTGGGTAATCCCTTAACCAAATTGGGGAAAACTGTGTATCTTCCACATCGCGGAGACATAATCGGTCTTTGTCTGATTGGTTAATTTTGATTGTATTATCACCAGGCTACAGTGATACTGCGGGCTCGTGATAATAGCAGCAGGGCATCTTTATTGACATTCTGACCAACTCCTAAAAATTCATTTGACCTTAAACTTTTCCCCTTGTACATAATTTATCCTCCAATCAAATTGCCATGATTTCAAAGAAATGGCTGAGCATGGCATTTGGTGAGAATCATTATGAGTAAATGTTCTGAGCTTGTTGACACTGACAATGACTCCCTCTTGTTCTTTCAATCAATCAAAACCAGAATTGATTTAAATAGCGCACAAATGTTTTCCCAAAGTATCCCCTAGAGTCCATGGGTGATTTCCTGAATAACCAAATACTCACAAGCCCCAAGAAACTTACACTGTTTATTACAATGTAGCCGAACCGTTTCCACTTCATGGAAAACTTGCGGTTAATTCGCAATAATCCACTGACAGAATGGTACATCATGACCCATACCAACAGGATTAATGCTGCAAAATTCACCGCATTTCCAAGGTAAAGTTTGCTATGATTAAGATAGTAGGTGATGTAGTCTAAGTTGACCAATGAAGAATCTCCATCAGCTGCAATAGGCAAGTATCTGAACTTTGTGAAATGTAAAGCAAGTAATGGAATCAAAATATATCCGGAGAATGACAAAGGACTCAACCCAGGAACCTGGCGTGAAATCCAAGATTTTCTATAGCCCAATCCAAGAATTCCTGTAATACCACCCAATCCAATATCATCTCTAGTATCATCTTTTATCACTGGTTCTTCCAAAGTTTTAGTTAAACTATTTTCCAAGTGATTTACATCTCGCTTGTGCTGTTTCAAGATGTTTCTACAGATTCGAATTCCGATTCCTGCTGCCACATGGATGGTAGCAGCTCCAAATATCATGACATTTTCGAACAATGGAATGGAGTGATAGACGGAACGGGCCATCTCAAACACTTCTTGCTTGATTTCAGGAGGCACCATTGGTATTATGGGAACGAGTACGACAGACGTTACATGAAGCCCCAAAAATGAACAAAATCCGTAGGCACTATACTTCTGGATAGTTCCTAAAACATTTAAAGCGGTTCTTGTTGAGCTTCTTTTTGTGGGTGAGATGGGGTCAGGTGAGTCCGGCAGGTGTGGGATGGTGCTCAAGTCTATTGGGACCGGAGCCACCTGCTTGAGGTCTTGAACAGGAGAATTGGGATATGACATTGGTTGATAGCTATATGGTACTGCAGGTAAAATGGTCAGCAGCAATGCACCTGCAGATGTGAGAACATCGCTTAATTAGGAATGGATAGGGACAGTTGTGATAGATGAAGTGAAATGGGTAGGTTGGGTACTAATTTTCAGGTGACTCCAGTTTATTGTGAAAGCCATAAATAAAATTTTTATTTTTAATTGTTCATTATTTTAATAATTTTTACAAAAGTGACAAACCACAAGATGAGTTGAATGGATCCTTATAATTACATGTTGTTGAATAGAATTTTATTGCTTGTAAAGGTTGAATACAGTTAATTGGTAGCACTGATAAGACTTTTACATCTATTTCAGGGCCCAGAGCCATGGTTTTAATAATTCTCTTTAGTATACTTATAATTTTGACTTAAATTTATTTGAGGTCGTTCGGGTGAGCAGGCAATTAAGACCAACATCACAATTACTGTACTCAAAGACTCACAGCAATTTAGCTCAATTTTTCTAGGTATTGCCTAACAGAAATTTGGTCTAAGGTTGAGGTGTTCAATTGGGTCTTTTTTACTGCGTGTCTGGTCCTGTACAAATACATGATCATAAATAGACAACTATACTAATGTCGTCGGCTACGTTCTCCCAAACACGTTCACAAGCCCTCAATCTCGAGAAGCAAACAGAACTGTTGCTCTCACAGTACTCCTCCTTTCAATCATCGGTGGAAAATGAGCCCGATACCAAGGAGTCCCGTTTAAGCGCCTCCATCAAGCTGATCTTAGAAAAGAGAGACGAAACCATCAATAAGTTGAACCGGATCACGGAAGCGCTGGACCCCGACTCAGTCCTGACCTCAAAGTTACAACAGCTTACGCGTCACAAGGAAATCTTGAACGACCACCGCAAGTCGTATCTCAAAATCGAATCTAATATCCAAGAGCAACGGAACAAGAGTAACTTATTGTTCCTGGTTCGGTCTGATATTACAGCCCACAAGAAACGGACAGAACAGAATAGTAATCTCAACGCTAACGACTATGTGTTGGATGAGCGGGTGAGAGTTGATAATGCTAACTCATTTGCTGATAGGTTATTGCAGCAGGCTTATCAAACTAGAGACGACCTTTACAGCCAGAGGCAGTATCTTTCTGGGGCTCAACTGAAGATGTTAGGTGCCATTCAATCGGTACCAGGTATTAATGTGTTAATTTCCAAAATCAATACCCGGAGGAAAAGAGACACCCTTATTTTGGCCACCGTCATTTCCGTTTGCATCGTGTTGTTGTTCTTTTTATGAAGTAATGACTACATACTCCACGACTTGATCTTTGGTTGTTGGTTATTGACAGTATACCTAAATGTGGTGGTCGTGCGGGCGCCGATTGCAAATGTGGATATAAATTAAGGGTACTTCACCAATAGTCCTCTATGGACGTCATGGATGATGACATGGCTACAAAGATTGCCGAAATCAAGCTCCGTCGGATCGAGGAGTTGAATAAGCGCTTGACCGCCACTTTGCAAAGAGATAGAGTCCCAGCATTGAAATCGTGCAAGCTGTGAGTATTTTGAGGGAAGAAACCTAGCGAGGTTTATACTAACCAAAGAATTATCAAATATGTACAGGAGACACCCGACTACCTTGTTCCGTGTGTTTGGACTCTTCCACCGGAGCAAAACAAGTATAGGAGATATAAAAACTTAAAGGCATTCTCGCAACATCATAATACTAAGTCCGGATGTTGCACCATTGTGTAACAGCCCATAGTCCAATATCAATGACATTCGATTGCAATTGATTCCAACCAATCTCATTCTACATCAATAAACATACTGAAACATTTTGCTTTTACTTCACAAACAGTTTTATATTTTAATACAATCAAGTTAGTCTGCATCTACAATCATCAAATCGTAAAAATATCCTATTATTTAACCTCCTAATTGTTTACCCTCCTTTTGATCCACTTTGATGTTTCTTAAATGATCAAGACTCTCTCCCTTAAGTGTAGCATCCACTTCTTTTTCGTCACTTCCACATCCACAATCGTAGTCTTCCAAAATGGTGGTACAATCGTATTCTGGTTTCTCTAGACGTTCATTGACCTTGTTGTGCACATGACAACCCCACAATGCAGCTGTCTTTCTGGATTTAGTTTGAGGAGGGTATTTAGCCAAGAGTCCTTGGAAATGGCGAGCACAATCTCCACATGGATACACTTGGGCAAACAAATGGATATATTGAGATAAAGTGGCCTGTTCCTGCTTGGAAGGATTATCAGGGTAGCGAGCCAAAATAGTGTGGAAAAGTCTCCAAGCAGCATTTCCTAACTGTGCCTTCAAGGTTTCGTTAGCCATCTTGGGCATGAATGGAGTCTCAGTAAAATCATTGCCAGTAACAATAGGCACCTCGAGGTTCTCTACTGCTTTAGCTTCAACAATAGGTTCAGGAACCTGATGGTCTTGTTGTTTCAAGGCCTCACTGAGTTCTTGTTTAGATGCGTATTTTTGAACATTAATTGGTTTGGCATCACCCAAGCTATTATCAGACGAGCTGGTGACGAAGTAGATCATGGCGACCACCACCAAGAGAGTCAAGGTGGTGGTGATTGATTTTCTGTTGGATTTCATGAAAAGTGGTGGGGATCAGATGCGAATAGTACAGCGATTATCAGTTTTATAGTGGGGGTAGTGTACTCCGCTTACCACGAAAGTTAAGAATTTGAGAGTGTGACGAGTACCATTCGAAGAAAGCTAGTTCTATTTCAGTATCTGTATATTATAATAGTATACTTGTGTAGGAGCAATCTTCTGTAATTGATCATTATCAATACTTCTCATATCGAATTTCTCAATAATTTTCATGCTAATGATAGTCATTATTACGTTCTAGCAATAATACGTTTAGACAGAGAATTTTAGATTACATATACTTGATTAAAATAACTCCAGATGTTTTGACATGACTATTACGAACCGGTTTGAGGTTGAAGTCAAGCAATTACAGTACCCTAAGTTGATTGCGGTTAACATTAATTATGACTGAAGAAATAAAATCTATATCCATGGTACTTAGACTCAGGTGGACTTCTTAGCAGAGGTGGCAGCGTCCAAAACTCCAGGTAAGGATTCGGATCCAACGCTCACCAACAATTGGATTCCACCCACCAATAAAGCTAAGAGACCCAATGTCGACCATAAGAAAAGATTGGTTTGTGCAGAAATGTCTTGTTTGCTGCAATCAGCACCAGCCCATTTTGTTGTTTTTTGAGTAGTCTTGTTAAAAGAGGGAGAACATAAACAGCTCCAACATCCACCACCAACTTTAGAACAAATACCATGGGATGCACAGTTGGAAGTACTTACTTGACATGATTCTTCTGAAATGAAACAAACCGAACCAGCGCTTTTTTTAGAAAGATCACGAAGGTCAAAGATTTCATCAAGCTCTTGACTTCTTTTCTTTAATTCCTGACTCATAGGAGCAGATTTATCACCAGGCTTGACAAACAAAGTGATATCGAAATCTTGAGATAATTCAACTAAGAAATCAGCAAATACCTTGTTGGAGAATTTGTAAGTGTTGGAATCAAACCCAGTTTTCTTTCCAATAGAAAGCAAGGAGTTAGAGTGAACGAACACAAAGTCATCTGAGGAAAGGGAAGATTCCTTTAAATGGATGAGTTCCGACAACTCAGTGATAAAGAATCTATCACTGATCAAGTTCAACATGGCATGACCAGATTGTTCGCCAATAACGACTTGGTTATGGGTTTGAGATGCAGAGGACTTGAATGATTCCCAGGTTTTCAACAATAACTCATCGAAGTACTTGAAGTGAGACACCAAGTTGGATTGCGACTGTTGAGTCAACAACTTAATTTCCTTAGTCAAATCTACGGTTTCATACCCCAAAGAATGGGCCAATTTTTTTGGCAATTTCTTAACCAAGTTGTTGTGTAAACCCTTGACGGTGAAAGATGGCCCTCTTGTTTCAAAGAATTGGTCAGGCTTTTCCACTCCATCAACAGAAACAATCAAAGTGGGTTTTTCGGGGGCATCACCTCTGGATTGGTACTGGCTGTCAATGAACTTGATCAATTCATCTGCCTTCTTTCCCTTTCCAATCTTGACATCCTCAGCAATACCAAAGCGGTCTGCCAAGTACATAAAGGCTTCTTCTTCATGGACCTGAGAAGCTTGAGAACTGGAGGCACTTAAGTCATAAACAGCCACGTGTTTGGAAGCATGTTGGTGGTCCTTGTGATCCTTGTGATGGTCTTTTCTGGCTACTGCCAAGGTCACAAAGAGAGCTGATGACACCAAGCTTGATAATTTCATGGTTATGGTCGACTAATATTGATAATGAATGAATCTTCGACAGTGAGAGCGCGTGCGGGAACCAAACGAGAGAAAGTATAGAGAATTGGGAATGGCCACCACGATCGTACAATGGTTGGATTAGAGATATATAGACTTTACATTTGTTACATGAACTTGATGAATTGATTTAGTAAGATTTTTTTATTTCTCAGTGTTGGTTTGTCCGTGGTTGGTGAATTTGAGATTTAGGAAGCAACAATTCTCAAACTGAGAACTTTTGCTATTATTGGTCTTCTAGTGTTAGTGATTTCCCGACCGAAAACCACCGAAAACCACCGAAAACCACCGAAAACCTAACGGGGTTCTACTGCTTAGCTGGTATGGCCCATTTCACAGTCTAATTTTAGCTATGATAAAGGTATCAACAGCACTTTTACTACTTACAATATTTTTTTTTATGTAGTGCCGAATTTGTAGTCTATGCTAAAAGGTTTCGTCCAACGTAATGGTAGGACTTTCAGGAAAGTTGCGAGCAGGCAGTGCTTCCAGGCTGTCGGGAATATTTAATGCGAGACTTGGCTTGGGCTTGAAAAGTGTTTTAGTGAGTGATCTCGATCTTTTGATATCAGGTTCTCTTAACTCGTTCAATTGATCCTCGTTATTGTATTGTGAGACATCAATACCCATTCTCGAAAGGTCCGTGAGTGCATTGAATGGTTTGGGCTCTGGTTCGGGATATTCACCGTTGTGAAAGTTCTTAAAGTTTGACAAGCTGGTTGGGCTTGCACGGTCTGGAGCTTTGATAAGTGAGTCGAATGATTTGGACCTAGAAAGTAAATTTTCTTGCAAAGTCACTTTTATATAAGGAAACGACTTTGCAAGTGAAGGTTCCAGAGATGCAGAGGTGAGGAATTTGTAAAGTTCAGAAGCAGAATCTTCATCCTTCAAAATAATGATGATTCTGTTCAAAAATGGTAAATTGGACCAATACTCGATATTATGAAGGTAATAGTTTTGTTCTTTACCGACAGGCACCAAGTTGAGAATTGTCAACTTTATTTGGTCTACCAATGTTAATTGTTGGATATGTGAGAATGAGACAGTTGGAGCTGTATCCACAAAATCATCCTTGTGTAGGTTATTAATGATAATGGCCGTTTTGGGAAGGGGGAACGATGCGGAGGAAGGGGATTCTGGAGTGAGAGACATAGTGAGCTCAATGGGCAGTTCAATTGATAATCGATGGATTTGTTTCGTAATGAAAGTGATTGACTTTAGCCCAGGAACTGTTAAGGATTTGCTTGTGGGGAAACTAGGACAATGGCAATGTAGTGTCGGGGCTAATCAGAATAAGTAACAGATGACGTAAAGGGTGAATATTTTAAGTAGATTTCTCAAAAGTTGAATGGCAATTGTGCTAGGGGTAATTGTAATTAAGGCCCAAGTGATAGGTGGTGTGTTATATACCCTTGCTCTACTATCTGCACTCCACTCAGCCTTCGCACCGCCCTATATCAAAATAGATATGATAGTGAAGGGCACAACCGGGATTAAATTGAGCTTTGCATGATACACATGACGTCTTGGAATATTGAGAAAACGTTAATTCTCTGTAACAGCTGCCACAAAGAATCACTTTTGTATGGGTAAGCTCGTTTTGACTCCAACGCTGGGGCGGATGATCTGCTGCCAGTTCTTCATGACACTTGTAGCACGGAAAGTAGGTATTGCAACATTTGAACTTGATAGCCACGATGTCAAGTTCAGAATGGTAGTGAGAGCACCGGGTATGCTTGTCTACAAGATCGCCGCCAACCGGCACCCTATTGGGGCCTAGATGGGCATGATCATTGGTGGTCATGGTGTGATGGCTTGTGTCAGGCGCGACCAATTGAGCCGTTTGCGCGAAGGGCAATACTACTATCCCATTAATAAAAGCCAGAATAGGGAGGATGTTAGCGGGATTTAATACGAGGTGAATTGTAAATACCGAAAAAAGGTAGCGATTGACATTTCGAAGAGACAGTGTCAAAACAGACAGGACCCTACAATCAACAAAAGTACTCGGGTAATCACTATCAATCCACAAAGTTAACGTAGTAATCTCAAATATGAAGATAACGACGCAGGGTGTAGTCAGCAATCTTGCAATGGAACGTTAAATAAAGCTTGGTCCTTGGTGATACCGAAGGATTTTTTTATTCTAAGAGCCGTGCCTGACAATCTGCTGCGCCTTGACTGCAAAATCTTGGCTAAGGCTGCAACTACCAAATCCCGGAATATCTTAAAAACCAATATGGTCCGAGTCAATCTACCAGTTTTGTTGTGTCGATTCACTTTATGCGCTTAACCAGGACGAGCGATGGAGGCAGAGTTGGTGTGTCGATGACTCGGACGGCCAGCGATGGTAATGAGAAAAGTTACTGATTGAGCTCAGAAGTGGCGCAAAGCACATGAAAGAAAATAGCAATACATTCATGAGCTCTACAGTAACTTAGAGGTGAGGAACCATCGTATGATGATCGAGAATACATTGATCTACATATTTTGAGATTGAGTAGAGTGGATTCAAGTCGTTAGTAACATTTCGAGGAGAACACTAGGAGAATAATAGATTGAGTAAATTTTTTTTGATAAAGTCATTTAAAAGGAAAAATGTCTGTTTTATACAATATCTCCTTGAATGCCTTTACTAAACGAAAAATGATTTTACCTCTAACTTATAGTTGTGTTGGTTTTGTTTATTTGTTCATTATAATCTATGAGGCAGTTATCTAATGGTAACCCAGCAGAGAGGGACTATATACTTTAGCTCAGCAGTGGAAAAGCACACACACAGCTAGTTATACTCTTACGAGGATAATAATGTCAAAACCATGCCATGAATTTTTTGTAATTCTTGTTTTAGTATTCAGCAAGTGGTTATTCTCCAAGCACATTCATATTAAGACAAGTGATTGGGAGTGGGGAGGCGAGACGCAGCTCCTAGTGGAATAATCCACACCAATGCACCCATATAATGCGGAATTCAAGCTATAAAGGAACTTGGGAGTCTTGAATCGTTTTCAAGGGATTAGCTTACTCGCCAATCTTTCTTTTGCTCCCTGACTGGACAAAAATCCTCAAATCAAACTTTATAGTATGCTAATTATGAGGTCCATCCAAGCGGTATCCTTTCATTTAACGGTTCGTTCCTTAATTAGCCTGTATATGATAGTCTAGCCCCAGTAGCGATAATTCTTGGAAACGTCTTATTATCTTTAACAACTAATCAACGGGAGCTTATTAAATCTGTTCTTTTTTCAAAAAAGGATATATTTTTTTAGAAATCAATGACTTATATACTTTCCTCTGGAGTCTAAAATTCTCCTCTGACGTTCTAATCTGGCTGCAAAGGTCTCTCCTTTTCTCATAATTCACCTTCTGGCGGTTAACTCTTGCTGTATTGCATTTCAATGTTCTTTAGAGAAATTTTTTTTTGCAATCAGAAATTTTTGAGCTCGTTATCTGTCATCTGACACAACCTGAAACACTTCAACTAAAATCCGTGATAGTTTAGTGGCTAGAATTACCGCTTGTCGCGTGGTAGACCGGG
>JAKTXH010000084.1:0-23628 GCA_030561405.1 Suhomyces atakaporum
TAAAATAAGTCTCGCTAATCTCGCCAACTCATTACTCAATTGTCTGATCCTCTTTTATTCATCTAGTAGTCTTTAGTCACCAGATTTACAGACAGTAAGCTAAAGTAAATGAACAGCCCGAAATAGGAATAGCTGAAAATACGAACAGCTGAAAATGAGAATCAAAAAGTATCTCTCAAATTGGAACTCCCAAGTTAGAACAGCTCATATTAGAGATCCTTAACATATGTCCAGGAAAACGTCCGAGTTGAGTAAATTGAGCTTTTGCACCAAGCGAAGTCAATTAGTAGAGAGCTTGTCGAGAATTGAAAATGCTTCCTTAATTTTCGGATGGTAGTAGCCAACGCATGTATAAGCGAAGTGGATCATATCTGGATGCCCCAAGGGATTTTTTTTTACAGTCCGTGTATTGCAATTATCTGAGAGAATATCACTTGAGTATGCAATCCATTGTCTATCTTTTCCTCTCAACATACTACACCAATTTTACTTATATTCCTAAATCTTTATTATAATCTTTACTATATGATATATGTGAGGAAAACCCACCTGGATAACAGGGACTCGAACCCCAAAAACCTCGAACGAAACAAAAATCAAACCACGACAATTTCCCTAATTTAAAAATTTTGGGTGCAAAATCATGGGTGCAAAATCAAACAAACACCATGGTGCTATTTTTGGAAAGGGTGGAATACTCCAGGAAAGGATCAGTATCTACCAAGTGAGCAGGGTTGCGATGGGCATGGTGACGGAAATAGACTCTCTTGAACCATTTCCAGGCTTCTGCTCCCATAATGAACAAGATACTAAATGCCACCGCCAAACCCCATTCATAGCCTATAGGAGCATGCAAAAACACCTTGTCGTTGATCACAGGAATGTAGATCACAGGGAACACCGTGAAAAAGCCTCCCAAAACCGACCAGAACAAAAATTGGTTATCCCAAAGATCATAGGCCAATTGTTTCCACCAAGGATATACCGATTCCGGCCTCATTTTGAAAAAGGAAAGCCTCATGTGGATACATTCCCAGCCCAACACCAAGGCACACCAGGTGAAGGCAGCGAAAGCCCCCGATCTACCTCTGAAAACAAGATTACACACCTTGCTCGAAGACAGGTTACAATCGGAACCCAAGTTTCCATCACCAACTCCATAGACAATACAAACAAAACATGCAAGACAACAACAAGCCATCCAGAATCCATAAGCCACCATATCTATGATGACTTCCCAGGTGAAAATGGTAGCATTAGGAGGTTGTTCCAAAATATCATCACTGGCTTTTTCCTGACCCAAACCCATAGCTGGAAAGCACGAGGTTACGACAATAATCCATAATACTTCTACTGGTGCCAAGGGAAAGACCGAGAACCCATCCTTATCGATAAAGGCCAATCCTACCATCAAATAAAGTGCTTGGGCCACGTTCTCGGCCAATAATTGTAGCACAAATTTTTGGATATTGGAAGACATTCTTCTACCCTCTTCAATGGCATTTAAGATGGAGGAGAAATTGTCATCAGTTAAAATAATATCTGAAGCATCTTTGGCCACATCTGAACCATTGAGACCCATGGCTATACCCACATCAGCCTTTTTCAAAGAAGGAGAATCGTTGACTCCATCACCGGTCATGGCTACGAATTTTCCACGACGATGAAGGGCCTCGATCATACGGACTTTGGTCTGGGGTGCACACCGGGCAATTACTAATGGTAATACAGGGAGATTATCGATCTGTTCATCGGTCAAGCCGTCGAATTCGCTCGCTGTCATCACCATTACCTTGACAACTTCTTCACTATAATGGTATAAATTCACCGGTAAAATTCCAATTTCTTGAGCAATGGCTCGGGCAGTACCTGGATGATCTCCCGTTAACATATGAACATTAATCCCAGCCTTGTGACACAATTTGACTGAGCCAGCAGACTCGGGCCGGGGAGGATCATAAATCCCGATAAGCCCCAAGAAAGTCAAATTTGATTCCACGACATCTCGATTGGTGAGATCCTCGTTGGAGCTGATTTCTCGTTGAGCAAAGGCCAAAACCCTCAATCCTTCTCCCGATAAAGCCACCATATTCTCTTCGATGGTGGCTTTGTCTTGTGGGGTGAGTTGGACCAAGTTTCCGTCAACGTACCACGACGAGCAAATTTCGGTGAGTCTTTCCACAGCACCCTTGGTGTGAACCATGGTGGTACGGGTGTTCTTGTAAAGAGACGACATCCTTTTGATGGAGGAATCGAATGGAAATTCAGAAACATGTTCCAAATTCTCCCGAGCAATATATTGGTCTCGTAAGTAGCCCAATCTGGAGGTGAACACATTGATAGCAATCTCCGTAGCGTCTCCATGGGCTTCCCATTCACCGTCCACTTGTTGAACCGAGGCGATGTTGGCCAAAGTTGCGGTCTGAAGCCAGGACTCAAATTGTTTGGGACAAGGCTCGGGCAACTTTGGAACAAAGTCTGTTTCTTCATCAGAAGCGTTGATTTCTTGAGGAGAACGGATGTTGAAAGTGAGGTCTCCTGTCGTATAATCGAACGCATCACAGTTATCGGCCACATAGGTTCCAATTCCCGGAATCCATACTTTTTTTGCAACCATTTTACCCATAGTGAGAGTTCCGGTTTTATCAGAACAAATATCGTTGATCCCTCCTAAAGCCTCTAAGGAGTCGAGTTTTCTGACAATAACATTTTTGGTCACCATAGCCTGGGCTCCAATGGCCATAGTGATGGTTAAAACCACCACCAAAGAAGAAGGAATCATGGAGAGTGCCACGCAAATGGCATAAATGGCCACATTTCGAGTCACATCCATTTTTTGCGATGCCATCACCACAATGGCAAAGAGAACCGCCACCCAGAAGAGAATGATGGCCAACCATGCCAATCTCCGTTGCAAGGGTGTCCCTACGTTCGTTCCCAACACGTTCATAATCACGTTCCGTGTGGTCTTGAGGGCTGCAACGAGATGGTGCTTGAAATTTGGCTGCGAAACTTGGGATCTATCGACCCTGACCACGATGTCGTCGTCACTGGATTTCAACGAGTGGGCTATCTTACCGATTTCGGTGTGCAAACCAGTGGAAACAGCAATCCCACAACCTCTACCTTTGGCCACGACCGATGAACTATAGACCATATTAAGACGGTCTCCAACGGGTACGAGGTCGTGGTAGACTTCCAGAAAGTTTTTGGCAACCGGGAGTGACTCACCAGTCAAAAGTGCCTCATCAGTCTCCAAGTTGATGGAGTCTACGAGTCTCAAGTCGGCTGGAATGGTATCACCCACCAGAATAAACACAAGGTCACCAGGAAGAACATCTTCTGCACTGATAGACGATTCGGTACCATTTCTCAATACTCTGGCGGAGGGAGAACTAAGAGATCTAAGCGAACCCATAGTTTTTTCAGCTCGGAACTCTTGAATAAACCCTACCCCGATATTGATAAATACCACGAAACCAATAACCCCTCCAGAAATCCAATCACGAATGGCCAAGGCGATCACCATGGAGATGATCAAAACGAGGACCATGGCATTGAAGATCTGATGGGCCAAGATTTTGGTGATGGAGATTTTTTCTTCAGCTCCAAGGTTGTTTAAACCGTATTTTTCCCGAAGATGGGGAAGTTGGGAGTCTGTCAAACCTGAGTCCAAGTTAGTCTCAAACATGGCTGCTACGGCCGAGGCTTCAAGCTGCCATGGGTACGAATAATTTTCCGTTTTCTTCTCAACAGTTGGACTTAATTGGTCCAGTTTAGACGATTTTTCACCGCCTTGAACTTCATGGCTCTGATCAATGTAAGTGTCATGATTGGAAGTGCCAGGTGATAACTTAGAAGACTTTATTTTCCACGGGGCTCGAGAGCTGATTTAAGTGAATCGGTACGATTATTCGGACCTTCACAGATGAGATGGAATTGATTGAGTTGAGATAGGAAATTTTCCAGCTATATAAGGAGCCCGATGGGGCTGAGCCCTGACGGTTATGTGCATATGAATAAGCGAAGAGCAAAACAAAATAGTTTTTATCTCTGGCCAAGTTTGTATAGCAAAATTTTTTGTAATTAGTATAAGGTTACACCGGTGTATGGGTAGATGTATCTGGGAGATTCCTACAGTTGTTTTTGGGTTTTTATTGACACTAGGGAACTTCAGCGTAGAAAAAACCGTTTTTTCACCAAGAAAAACTTGTTAAGCGAAAGAGATCAGTGGTACACGTTGTATGCCAAGCTTTAGAGGGAGATTAAGAGGAGATTTGATAGAGCGAAGTCTGTTCAGCCAATTTCCTTCACTTGGGACGACCTACTGAAACGTTCGTATCAGCTACTCAAAAGTAGTTTTCACAATCCCAATCTTTTGGTTCGGAGAATCTTTGGGTAGATTCGCTTGGTAAATTTCGCTTATCATTTCCTTTTGTCCGTAGAAGTGACACATGGGTTCCAAGCATATTATGATAGGAATTGGCGTTGAAGTAAGTTGCCAAGCACCAAATTTGATAACTCTGGGCATGTAAAGACTAAGCTAATTTTATTTATCTATTAACCACGAGTTTAGGGGCATTCCCATTTCCTTTTCACTTAAAACTTGGTTTTGAATTATTTCAGTTACTTTCATAGTGACGATACTGGAGATTTTTATTAAGAAAAATTTCACTGTTAATCAAATTAGTACGATGATTAGTTATACTTAATTTCTGGCTATATCTAGAAATAGTACGAGGAGGATTATATATCAATGGACAGGATCTTTATACCCATACAATGAGTTTTAGCATATGTCCCGAACCCCAAAGCTCTGGTTTTGATTGGAAATTAACCTCCACAATGAATTAATGAGTACAGGGAATTCATGTTATAAAAGCTCATGAGTTAAAGAATTTGAATTATTTATCCTGACTTTAATTCAACCCACACACCACTATAGATCATACATACTCAGGTTCTTTTGATTATAAGTAACTAGAATTTCGAAGGAGCTATAAGAAGTTTTGACGGTAGTCCATGATTGAAATCATAACTAGTCTACTTGATTTTGATGCTACATGCACATAAATATACTCCTAGTTGGACTAGGAAATTCTTTCAATTTGAAATAATTTAGACTTATTTCTTTGGACTAATTGTAATATTTCAGAACTAAATGATGATACATTGTCTAATTCAAAGACATACGGGCCAAAGCGAGGACGCTTTCCTTGGATTCAGCACCTCCAATAAACCCAGCAGCATGGATGAAAATACACCCAGGAACGCCTGACTTATCCGATAATTCTTGGTCTCTTAATCCTCTTAAATTTTCAGGTAAACCTTGTCTAAATTCAAAAGAAGTGGAATTCACACTAACAGTAGAAACTCTCCATTTTGTGCTGGAATCTTTGAATAAAACAAATTTGGTGACACCTTCAGAATCGTTTTCCTTTTCAATGGAGTATAAATGTTCCTTCCAAGGACAGAATTGGTCCAAGATAAGAATTTCTCCTGACTTGTCAACATTGAATCTATCAGCAAAAGCATTTTCTACTATGGTTCTGGCTGGTAACCACGACTTACCATAACCTTCCAATAAATCCATAAACACAGCACCCATCAACTCGCTACTTTTTTGGAATTGAGCATCGAAATCGGCATCAGTAGGGTTTTTATTCCAGCTTGGATTAAGTCTGGAAACAATGGCTGGAAGGGTAATATTTCTATCTTTGAATTTTTTTCCTGCTTCGATTTCTCTTGAATAATTACTTATACCATTATCATTAGCATCCAAGGACTCCACAAAATCATTATAAATCTTTAAATACAACAATTCCACATTAGGATCTTCAGGTTTCAATTCCAATACATGTTGAATAATTTCTTTACCAAAATGCTTATAAATTAATCCAGCAGATGATAATTTGGTACTGTGATCCAAATCAAATGTAGAATTGAATTCACGTTGATGATGGTCAAAGTACTTAACTCCATCATACTTTCCTCCCACATCAATTACAATATCACTTCTTTCCCAATCCGCGGGGTTACGGGATCTGACAAGTTCACTTTTGGCGTATTTTGGAAGCAATTTGATCAAAAAAACTGCCAACGATTCATCGGCGTGGAACAGCCCGGAGTGGGTACATATGAGGGGGGTCATTTTGAGCTTTTTGGTGTCTGACATACGAAGAAAACCGACGTTTTTGGGTAAAAATCCAATGAGTTTTGATGAAAAACTCATCGCGAAAAATCATCCAAATCTGGAGAAATTAAAAAGATTAAATGAACGAAATGGAAGGATGAAATTTGTGAAAAGGGCTTTGAAGAATGGGCCAATTGGTAGCGACGTGTAGAGAAATGGGTGGAGACCGCCAGTAGGACTTGGTAATAAATTTAGTGGAATTTTGGTGGGCTTTTTTGGTGGAATTTTGATGCTGACTCTGATGGTTCGGGGCCAAAAATTGGAATTATTTTAGAGTTTTTCTCTGTGGTTATTTTGGGAAGTTTTCCATGCCATACAAATGCTATTTCTGTCTAGTTTACTGCTGAATCGAATTAATAGAAGGTAAAATTGAATTATCCACTCGTCACGTGACCTCCACCCAATCACAGGCTCCCGATTACTCAGCGTCATTTTCAGGTATTTGATGGGGTTTAATTGATTGTAAATGTGTGATAAGTGATTTGGGACTAGTTTAATAGCTTAGAAATGATCTATAGCACGCCACGTGACCAACCACGTGAAAAGTATAACCTCGAAATCGACTAATTTCATTTCCAGCCGTGGATTTTGCGTAGGGTAATGTTCATTTCACACAATATGCCTTTCCCAAAACGGAAAAAGAGTATACGAAATTACATTATATATAGTTTACAGACGGAGCTTTGCCATTAAAAATGTGATCGGAACTTATTAGCTGTTATTGGAAAGTCTATGTGATATAGTAGCTTACTGCTAGGATCCAAATAATTCAGTATAATTATTTTCTCCGAGTGTAGCATGGGTGTTGGGTAAAAACCTGCTGAAGAATTACCATACAACTTGAGGCAGTGACCCAATGAATTCGGTTCCTAAATATTACCCTAAACACCTTAAAAAGGGAGACCACGCGAGGTGAGACTGTCCACAACAGTCTACCAGTATCCAGACGTTGTTCTCAGTTCAATTACCTCAACCGATGTGATAGACAATTAAAATGATACTATATGCTGAATCCATCGTCATTGAACATAAATTGGTGTAGTTCTTCATATCCTGTGGAAGAGACTAATTAACTTAAGGGAATCTCCAAGTAGCATGTTCGTCAAAAACAAGAACTTGGCATAGATCAACTTTTTTGGCAAATATTCAGTTTGTTATTGAGATATGTCTTATGATACAGGTGTGAAAAATAATTATTGGCGTAAGTCAATTCATTCAAAGGATATGAACTGATAATACTATTGAAGGGGCATAGTATAGATGTTTAAGATGAACAATCAATGCAAAGATATTATGAATAAAATCAACACTGAGCCCTGCTGTTAAATATGATCACTTCGCAATCACCGTTATAGTGGGTACGAATAAAATGGGAGTATATAAAGTATACTCCGATAAAATAAAAACATATAGATGGAGAGTTAGAAATAAGATTCAATATATGGTATAAGAAGAAGATCTTAATACTATTGAAAAATAGATTTCAGCATATGCTTCTTCCAATCAAGCAGCTTCACCATGAAAGGCGAAAATAGGAGCTAGAGAAGAGGTTTAACAAAATAGGTAGACATGAAAAAAGCTTTATTGATACCTTTTCCTCTGACTGAAATGGACTATAGAAGATTTAATGAACAGGTAAAAGAGTAGGGAGAAGACATTGAGTAAAGTGATTAGTATGACAAGAAAAAGACCTATAGTACTGTCTAATTAAACATTCACCCTTGTATTAACTAATTCTACCTAACTTTACAAATAGCTTCAAATAACTGTCTTTTTTGAATCGTAACATTTATCACAGTGGTCAGAAAGTTTACATATCCGCCAAAGTGAGGATTTGAAGATCTTCATTTTGAATCTTCTCCACATTTCCGGAACAAACGGATACTACCTGATTTGAAATCAATTAATAGATGACAGAAAAGAACAAGCTTTGACTTAATAAAGTTTATCCTTTTCCACAAGTACCAAAAGTATTATTTATCTGTTCCCATATTTTTTAGTGCCTTCGATATGTATATGTTTAAATCAGGTTTCTAGAAAATAATATTGGGGCCGGACTATACTCGTAGTATATATTAATGTATGACTGTTTAAATCGAGGTTGCTTTATGAATCGAGGCTTACACGGCCCAAAATTTGCAACCTCGATTTTAACGGGCATATACCAAATTAGGAATTTCTGATTTTGCTTTAGTTAGATTGTGATTGTGTAAATACGGAAAAGTGTAAAAGATAGTCCGCCAACTACTGATGGAAGGGTCGGGAGGAAAAAAGTGAAATAGGCAAGAGGCAAATAATTTGGAGCTAATAGCCAACCATTAGTGATTTTTCTGAAAAGAATTGTGGGTGGATGGCAGGATAATATTCTTAATAAGGTCTACTACAGGATAAGGATCTGTAGTTTTGTAAATTACCTGCCATTTGAATCAACTATGTGGAAATTCAATACAGCTAGGTTGATCTTATAAAATGTTTAAAACGGTTGAACGTGTGAAAAAATGAAACCCAAGGATATATGCTGAATTACTTCTAATATACCTGTCTGGACCAAAGGCATTACATACGATAATCTCTAAATATCTTTACAGCTAGGCTCACTAGTACAATGTGCTATATAAAATTAGTAATATTTCGGTTTCCTAAATATGCAATAAATTATAAATTGTGTTCCGGAGGTACAAAGATTTCCTTGCTCTATGATTATTGTAACATGATAAATTGATAAATGTATCGTTTATTCATCGTACCAATTCATGATTAGACCCACTGTTTCCAGCAACATTTAGCGGATATTTTATCTTCAACTAATCCGAATTCAATTTGATATTTATCAAGTGTGCAAAGGTCCACGTAAAAAACTTGATACATCTTTTGGAGAACCATTCAGCTTTATGTGGTGCCGGAAGTATTGCTCTATTTGGAAGGCTACAAACCAAGAAAGAATAGGAAAGACACGATTTAAGGATAAATTTCGACTTTTCGACGGAAATAATTATTTGCTAGACTCAACCGCGTTAACTTTGTCAGGACAGCCAGATGTTCTTATAGAAAGTTCTATTTGATTAACCACCTAAAAATTGTACTTAGCTTGTGGAAATCTGAGGATCACTTTTATCTTTTGAAAGATTAGTTCGGATATCACTACGGTCCGAGGGTAGCCTGAGGGCGCTTCGAAGATGTTATGGCATTTTGGATGTTAGTTAGTGCATGAAGTTGCGGACCGATGACCCTCCCCGGGTTCACAACTAGTACATGATACGTACATTTTTTAGTCATGTCATTATGCATTAATTAATGCAGGTGCATTAAAAATTTTGACGCATATTTCCAAGGTACATATCTTATCAGTACCACCCCCTAAAGCTTCTTATTGCCGTCTCGATCTTCTCTTTGTTGGCAGAAGCCCACCAGCTAAATTACACAAATCCAGGTTGTTTATTAGTCATTCCTATTTAAAGAAAAATCGCAAACCCACACTTTCACCGAAGCAATTGTCCAATTTGTTAACAATCAAACAAGAGGCATACAAGATGTGTCTGGCTCAGGTTCTAAATTGAAACGGATCAACTTAAAAAGAAAACAAATAAGGAATTGACGACCATAAAATCGGCCATTCTTAATAATCTTTGAATTACAATCTTGTAAGAGGATAACACTAATTCGGGCATTGGAATAATTAGTGTAAAGCAACTTGGTAGTGGATGCAAGTATACAAGTATATAGAATTTTAAGAATGGATCACTAAGGTGTGATTATAAATGTATTCCAATTTATTATGTTTGAGCCCCCGAAGTGTGTCTATTTTATTTCCTTCCCGCGAGATTGACCAGATGATCAATGGTGAATATTTTAACACCTGAAATTAGCTTTATTGAATACTTCGTCGTCTCTTTGTCACGAGATGTTTTGAACAAGCCTAATGGTAACTGTGGTACAGAACTATTTCACGACATATTTCAGACAGTTCGGTTGTAAAATTACAATCAGGTATTTTGAAACCGGCTATAGCTCTAAAGTCTTGCTCCAATTATTTCTTTAGCTTGGTCAATTTGATTAAATTGCAGCTTAAAAATAAGATAGCCTTCCCGGTCTTACAAGATTATCCACAAGTACGAGATGAATTAGCAAGTAGGGAGGTCCTGGGGTAGAGCAAACAAATGCACTTTCCTGTCAATGAAAAATAATAATCTTATCTGGTGGGTTGGTAGAATTACTAAGTAAAGATTGTTTGATCCAGGTCAACAAGAACTCATGGTGGAACATCTATAAATGATCCAATAATGGTAACTGTTCAGAGCATCATGGTTGTCATGAGGAAACTGACTACAATCCAAAAGGGAGGGTGTTTTTTATATTCCGACGAATTAGCTTTTAGTCTATATCCACTAGTAGATGGAAAGTACCTTTAACAGCTCAATTATAGTTCTACTCAAAACAGCTCTGAAAGTCTGTTAGTTGAAGTTATTTTCCTGCTATGACGCTTTCCAGTGTAGTTGTTGGTAATAATTACGACATGCGATGGCCATGGTACTTTTGCAAATAGTATCCATTGAAGAATAGAAACTGAAGCACTAGATTCCTTAAGAGCATTCATTGGTCTATTGAGCATCTAGGAGAAGCTATTCCAACGATGGGTTCTGGCCTAATATGTTATTGTTGCTAGGTCCTGAGATCGCTCGATAAAACCATATTACTTATAGATCGAGAAACTTATGACTTACAGTTCTCAAATTAGCACGAATTAATTAGGTATAGAAACGTAAGTTTGGTGAAGATGATGGTCCGGATACTATTGTCTTATTATCCGTTGAAGGTACAATTTAGGATGTCTCTTATATTGTTTCTGAGGATAAACCTAATATATACGGCCGAGGTTCAATAAAAGCGATTCAAATTAGTTTATTCACCAAGGATGGGTGATTCAGTCTACTCATAACCATGTAAATGTCCTAAATCCCATATATTTCAGACTACGAATAAACTTTTTATGGGTAGCCACAAAGTTTTTGGGCACTTGAGTTGAAGAGAAGTTTCAGACGCCAGCTATCTGTAAGTATTACTCAAGGTTAAAATTGTTAAAATTAGAATTCCAAACATGAGACCAAAATAGCAAAAATGGAACTCCCACGTAAACTCAGAATACTGAATAGTTAAATTAGGACCTCGACCGAATAGATTGGTCGATGGCGAGTTCATAACCCTGAAACTCCCAAACAAGTCAAAAAATTTGTTATACCATATATGCTTGTAGTTATTGTAGGGTTATATTATGACTATAGGCAACTGAGATTATCAAGTATGATAACTGCCAAATGATGCCAAGCTTGATAACTGTCAAACGTTGCCAAGCTTCGGTTAATAATTAGCGAGGTATTTTATGCAATTTTCCGAATTCGCATCCACGAACATCAACTGAGGCAGGTTGGGGCGTTCATCAAAAAGGTGCAATTAAATCGACTACAGAATTGGGACCATTTTTGTCTTCTTTACACGGCAAACTCGAATCATTCGATATTCAGATCGGGCTTAAGCCGAGATTACATAACAGACACCAACCTTAATTGTCAATATTTCCTAAAAGAAATCAGGCAGGGCTATCCGATTGTCCCGAAAACTGGAGAGGATCTTCTACCAAGAGATCGCAAGAAAATCCGAATGGTAAACCTGGAGAATGTGGGGAATGGGCCGGACGTGCCGGCAGTGAGCTCAATGTAATGTTACATTGGAAATAGAGTTCGGAAGAAAATATTTGGGGAGGGTCTGTAAACTATCCATAATAGAAAATCAGACAAAAGTGGAAAAATAGACGAAACAACTCATACTGCAATAATGTGAAACAATTCTCAAAACCACCACGGAGCTGACTAACTTATGGAATGGTTAATAGACCGAAGAGTTAAAGGGATTTAGCAATGGGCCGTAAATATCCACCAATTAAAAACCCATACACAAGACATTGATCAATATGAAACTGAAAAAAAAACGGTAAGCAGGTTAAAGAACAGTTCTTTCTGACTATTTCAATGTAACATTCTCAACTCAGTAAGGTATAGAAATTCATCAGCCAATACACAAGAAATCTCCAAAGAGTCATGCTATCTTGTAAAGTCTTCACCAGTCACGCTATTTACAAGGCTACATTTTTTGTCTGATACTACAGCTTTTTGTCTGATAATTGTGGGATAATTGAATGCTTTTTTTTTGTGTGTAAATTCAACACGAATATCACTGGAAGTTTTTGGTGGGGTAAAATGGTTGTTACCGGCCTATTAAATCCGTGTCTTATGCACCACATAACCTTAAACCATGCAATCTTTAGGACCCAAGGCACAAATGCAACCACGGCATATATATTGTTGGATTCCCTATAAACTGATTTGTAGGGTCCTATGAACGAGAAAAAAAAAAGTGGATTAGTCATAAACGGCAAAGGTAGACGTACCATTACTTGGGATTTTCTCTCGATTCGGCCAAAAACAAGTATACCTAAGGGTGTAGTGAAGGAGTCGGATTATCCTAGTTGGCCAGGGCTCATAATCATGTATGCGCGCCGTAAGCATCATGCAAAACGAAAACATGGGGATTGATGGACAGAGCTCGTAATAGCGGACTATTACCCCACACGACACATAAAAAATAACTTCTACACAAAGCCTAAATTTCCCCGACGGTTAAGGCAACCCCAAAAAAAGTCGGGTGGTTTCTGGGGTTGAATTACGTGTACAAGGACCCGTATTAAAAATTACGGCAGCACAAAACCCTTTAATTAAAAATATGCCGTATGGCTATAACAACAATTATAAAAAATGTTAGCAGTTGCAAAAGTATAAAAGGATAATATAATCTCCCAAATTTATTCTGCACTACAACTATAATTCAATATGGGTTATGAAGATAAATTAATAGGTCCTGCCCTCAAAATCAAGGGTGTATTAGATACTTTACCCAATCTCCACAATGTGTTCCTTATTTGTATGATATCTTGTGTATCAGGAATGATGTTTGGATTTGATATCTCTTCGATGTCTGCCTTCATTAGTGAACCTTATTATTTGAAGTTTTTTAGTCATCCTTCTTCGGTTATCCAAGGGTTCATTACCTCATGTATGTCTTTGGGTTCAATCTTTGGATCCATTGCGGCTACCTTTATTTCTGAACCTTTTGGCAGAAGACCATCATTGCTTCTCTGTGCTTTCTTCTGGATAGTGGGTGCTGCTGTACAATCATCCTCTCAAAACAGAGCTCAGTTGATGATAGGACGTATCATTTCTGGGTTTGGGGTCGGATTTGGATCTTCTGTTGCTCCAGTTTATGGTTCAGAGTTGGCCCCCAGAAAAATTAGAGGTTTTATTGGATGTCTTTTCCAATTTTCCATTACCTTGGGTATTTTGATTATGTTCTATATCAGTTATGGTTTAGGTAAAATTCATGGTGTGGGTGGATTTAGAGTGGCTTGGGGTATTCAAATTATTCCTGGGTTGGTCTTGTTTTTGGGATGTTTCTTTATTCCTGAGTCTCCAAGATGGTTGGCTAAGCAAGGTTTATGGGATGAAGCTGAAATCATCGTGGCAAATATTCAAGCCAAGGGTGATAGAGAAAATCCTGATGTGATAATTGAAATTTCTGAAATCAAAGATCAAATTTTGGTTGAAGAAAATATCAAAGCTTTCACCTATTTCGATTTGTTCTCCAAAAAATATATTTACAGAACCTTCACTGCTATTTTTGCTCAAATCTGGCAACAGTTGACCGGTATGAATGTTATGATGTACTATATTGTTTATATTTTCGAAATGGCTGGTTACAATGGAGATACCAACTTGGTTGCTTCTTCTATTCAATATGTTTTGAACGTGGTGATGACCGTCCCAGCTTTCTATTTGTTTGATAAACTCGGTAGAAGACCTTTGTTGATTGGAGGTGCTGTGATGATGATGGCTTTCCAGTTTGGAGTTGCTGGTATTTTAGCTACTTATGCTAAAAAGGTCGACGCCGTTGGAGGTAATGATACTGTTACCATTCACATTCCCGAAGAGAATAAGAGTGCTGCCAAGGGTGTCATTGCTTGTTGCTACTTGTTCGTTTGTTCTTTTGCTTGCACCTGGGGTGTGGGTATTTGGGTCTACTGTGCTGAAATTTGGGGTGATTCTGCTTCCAGACAAAGAGGTGCTGCTGTTGCTACTTGTGCCAATTGGCTCCTTAATTTTGCTATTGCTATGTACACCCCATCTGCTTTTAGATCTATTGATTGGAAGACTTATATTATCTATGGTGTCTTTTGTTTCGTTATGGGTGTTCATGTCTTCTTTGGATTTCCAGAAACTAAGGGTAAGCGTTTGGAAGAAATCGGTCAATTATGGGAAGAAGGTGTTCCAGCCTGGAGATCATCATCTTGGGAACCAAAAATTCCTGTTTTGTCGGATGCCGATTTGGTACGTAAGATGGAAGTAAGCCATTCCGAGGGAGGAGAAATAGGACACACTTCTAGTGAAGAAGAGAAGCAAGTATAATTACTAATTAATTTACGATATTATGAGACAGTTGTAGACCATAAGTTTAAAGCTTTATAGTCCTAGAGAAGAGGATCTTAATTGAATTTGATGGGATTCATTTTTGGCTGCGAAAAATGGCCCTGACTTACCTTCAAGTTTATGCTCCTATACATCATTTGAGGATCGTGTGAGACTACAGTTCTTACTCGTTAATATCATTAATCGTATGTATGTTATACATGGTGAATACTTACCGCACTATTACATGGGGTTTGGAGGTGGAATTGGTAGACATTGCACTTTTCGTGAAAGTAGTCTTTTTCCTTTGTGACATCGTCAAGATGAACATTTGTTTCGGGTGGAGTGAAGAGCTGGTAATGGAACTTTGGCTTTGATTCAGGGACGTTGACTGCCAGAGTGGTGTGAATCTTCAAATTTTGTGTGAGTGTGGAATGAGAGGTCGACCCCACAAATGAGCGTGGAACAGAGTCTTCAGGAGTGATGATTTGGGTTGTTTCGTAGGCTAATTTCGGAGCTTCATCTTGGAAGAAATCGCACCGTGCTATTTCATCTTTGATTCTATCCAATGAGATTCGATCGTTAGGACTAAGCTGGAAGATCTTGTTCAAAAATGCATTAAAGTGAACTGAAATAGGAAGAATGGTCCTCAAGATGTTTCTATTGTGGAAAATATAATTTTTAAACACATCAGTATTAACATTGGGACGGTCTGCAATCGAAGCCATTGGCCAGGGGTTTCTAGAGCAGGTGATGTTAATAAATAGCACACCCAAAGACCAGATGTCTCCTGCCAAAGTAGGGAAGTAAAGGGAACAGTTTTTTGCAGTCGATGGTAATTCCACGTACTGGTGTAGATTAATAATGTTTTGGATTTTATCGTTGGTGTTGAAGTTGACCACTCTTTCGGGTGCCATATAGAAGCTGGAACCTCTACAGGCATTACAGCAAATGAGATCATCTTCTACGGCTAGGCCAAAATCAATAAGGACCAACTGTATTTCGTTCAAATCAACGATACCCGAACTCGCCAGTCTGTGGTACTTTGGATTGTAACGGATCATGACGTTTTCAGGCTTCAAGTCACAATGATAGATCCCGTTTTCATGAAGAAACTCAATCACTTCGACCAACTGCATCATGGCATTTTTCATGAGGAGTTGCCGGTGGTCGGCGGGACACTTCTGGAAAAGTTGGTTATCAATAATGTTGGTGAACAAGTCACCTTGGTCAAAGTAGTCCATCACTGTCATTATCGCCAATTCCCCCAAGTTTAACACCTTATGGATTGTCGTCACATTGGGATGAGAGTGTACGCGGAGGTGCAATGCTATTTCTTTCAAATAGGGACTGTGCGCCCCATCCCTCGCAATCATCCCCAAGTCGATTTCCTGGACTGTGTGGTTGGGATGCTCCTCAAAGTAGCTATGTAACGTTCTTTCGATATACCTCTTGTTATCAGAAACACTGGATCCAAAGGTGTACTTGAGAACCATTTTTGCAGCCATTTGTACGCCACTCTGATCTTCCACAATATATATGAGACCATAAGTTCCGGCTCCAATCTTCCTGACGAACCTTAGCCCGTTGATAATGCATCCATCAAGGTTGTAATTATGAGAGAGATGCATGGTGTGATTATAATCAAATTTTAGGCTTGATGATTTATGTAAAAATTATCCTGGTACATTGAGGCAATAAATACCCATTATCGGCTTCTTATAGGTACTGGACATTTCCGGCGAAATCAGCCGTTCGAATGGCATGTTTAAGGAAGATGGTGGTGTGATCGGATAAAATCGGACGACAAGCACGTGATGCATGTATAGCTTAAATCTCCTGATGCATAAAAAATTAAAGTAGATGTGCAAGTGAAGAATGTATTATGTACAATATATGTCTAGAAAAATAGCACATGTTCCTACTTTTCTAACAACTTTCCAAGAACCAAAGCAACACTTTCAAATCATTCATCATCATCTAACCGCCGGACTCGTTGTTTTGAGTTAAAAAAAATTACTAAAACGTCGCATTTTTCTTGCTCGTTCATGATGGCCTGATTTGAATTAACAACGTAAACACATCACTCTCGGCAGTGACCGGTGACACGCATAGAATTCACCGGCACATACTCGATCTACACTTTAGTCCAGTTAAAAATAAGCGGACATCAAAACATTCTAAAAGACACAAAAGATTAGAAGAAGCGATGGTATGCTTTTACTGAAAAATCAGTTTAATTTCTGTTGGTGAAAGGAGCGTAAAAAGAGTTCCTCCCTTCCTGTAAAATTTCAGAGAATACCTTAGTGTAAAAACAATGCTTTTTTATAAAAGAGCCTGGATTTGGCTAAATGATTCCTCAACCTATCACGATAATCTCCCTCAATTGTTTGTGTTTGATGATATAAAATCATACGCTCACTGTAATTATCATAATCTACTAGTCCACGATATAGAACACGATTAAGATGATCTCCTGAAAGTATCCTCCAGCCCATCACACTAACCATTGGTATAGTTTTTTGAGAGAACTCTAGACTGTCAATTAATTGTTCGAATTGCAACGTTACCATAACACCTTTAGGTGGCACCATTTCACAGTGATAATTTCCAGCCTTTATTCACTAGTCCATAAAATCATTCCCAAAAATTTAATGCTGGTAATAATTTGATACTAATAGTCACCACCACAAAGGAATAGTGAAAATCGTCATATAGCGTAATAGGATATTCATGTCAAGATTGGAGAAACATCAATTTGAAGGAAGATTGGACTCTGACCTCCCACGAATTCCTGGGAGAAAAGAACTTCTTGGTGACTTTATTGTCTACACAGAATCCATATAGAGGCTCAATAATAAAGTTATGTCTAGCATCATATAATGGCCATTCAAAATATTTGAGGACCATCGAAAAATACCAGCAGAAAACCAAATGTCACAACTATTCGCCAATAAACACTGATTAGCCACTTATATTGTTTCAAACTCAATCAGTCGAAACTCGTAGTAATATTCTTCAAGCTTTTATCGTCGAAACTGTTATTAATTAGTTTATATTTAGTACAAAATAATACGAAACGGTGTTAGGAAAGGATTTGTTTGGTGATTCTCTGAGCTTGAAAAGCAATCTTGTGATAAAAGTTGACTGTGTACTTTCCTGATTCAATGGGGCCACTCAGATGAAACAACTATCTGAAACGTCAAGGGTCCATTGCAACCACCCAATTAGGAAATTCTCTTGATGCGGGTTTGCACCCCAAATCCTTCATTATGGTGGGATGTATCAGAATCTGGCTACTGGAACTTCCCTAAACTCGTGCTTTATACTTGATTTCCTTTATCAAACAAAACTCTAATCATTGTGGCCGCTCAAAACACGTCTTCTACTACTTCCAACAAGCCTCAATCTGCTAATGAGGACTACTGGATTGGTGGCAGAGCCAAAAACAGATGGATCGCTCTTACTACTACCATTGCTTAACTTGCCCTATTCTGATGCTGCAGGTTGAAGCTCAGTTATGATTCTAAATTGATTTTGGAATAATCCAAAATTTTATCACTCATTAAAGGATAAGAAATTTTTTATACTCATTTAGAAACAACCTGAAAAATTGAATTTGCTTAATATACGTTGTTTCTACTATTATTGTAAGAGTGTTAGTAAAACCTGTCGAATCTGTGTATTTAATAGTATCAAATACATCCATATAGACAGCTCAAAGGACTATTTCTAAAGCTTTATTGCTATTGATTATAAACTGAAAGCTTTGAACCTATCAAGGCTTACGGTATATACTAAAGACATTTGGGAAAAGAGTTAGTAATACAATAGAACTGGTAGAATACTGAGCCATTAGAAAGTTGAGAACCCTACGATCAAATTATAATCCTCACTTCATCAGCTTTGGTACAGCCTTACTGAGTTAGTGGCCAACCTTATTTTCCATTCTCAATATCATACTCCGAGCTCCAATCATGGCTCGTTTTATATCTATTTCCAAAATTTTCAAACTGTAAAATCATCCTTCGATCTAATCACACAAGAACCTAAAGCTGGCTTACTAACAACAATGGCCTCATCTAACTCCTGCTGGGTAATATTTGGAAACTCATTTTGGTAATATTGTTCTTGGAGGGCCAGTTTCAATGCTTGTACGTTTTTCGTGGTAGTCAAATGAACTATAGAGCCTCCCCAACCTGCTCCCGTCACTCTTGACCCATATGAACCATTGCTCAAGGCAACTCGACAGATTTGGTTTAATTTGGCATTGGAAGATCGGTGTAAAACATCAAGAGAGACTTGGGATTTATTCATGATTTCTCCAAAGGCCACAAGGAATGTCTGGGGATCTCCTTCAAATGTTTGTAATAATTTCAAGCATTGTAATACTCTCGATGCTTCTTCAAAAACATGTTTCGACCGTTGGTACAATTCTAATACTTCATACTTTACGGGAACTCGAGACAAGTATTTATTGTGGAATTGTTCCAATGATAATCCCAAACTTCTAGCAGCTTCCTCGGTTGTAAACCCCTTCTTTTGACTACTGGTAAAAATATTTTCATCCTCCAAAATGTTCAGTAAAATTTGTAACCTTCTCAAGCCTTCGTCCACGTCTCTTCCGTTCCATATGGGCTCTTTCAAAGAGTTAAAGTAAACGTCCAATAAACCTCGTAAACTCCCAGTTCCAATATTAGAATCCTTGGGAAGTGGAGGTAATTTTAGTTGGTGGGCCAAATAATCTGAGGCTATAGCCATTTCTACCACTCTTAAATTATAGTGAAAAGGTGCGGTTTCGTGCTTATTGGAGACTTGGAGACTGTTTGAGATCAAAAAGACCAACTCGTCGTCGTTAGCCAATTTGGGAAATTCAAATGGAGTACCCGTTAACTCAGGTTTAAACTGGACCAAAAGAGCCTGGGATTTTTCTCCAAAAATGGAAGCACACTGATCCATTCCACCCGTATTAACACCAATATAGTGTTCAGTTACCACCGTAATCCTGGTTAAATCCTCCTTGCTGATTTCACTAATTCCATTGGCCTGTAACACTGCCAAAGTGGAGGTCACACAGAATGCTGCTGATGACGATAATCCTCCACCCGTAGGCACTTTCCCATCAAATGTAATGTGAATACCGGCCAATGGTTTCTTCCCATTTTCAACAAGGTCTGGATGTGTCTCTAGTATATATTTATGGGCTACAATTAGTCCACATTGGAAGTAGTTTGCCCAACTAAAATTGTCTTGAGAAATTGTGATTACATCCCCATCCTCAGGCAATTTGATAGTGGTTTTTTCAAATTTGGGACTGGTGTTGGTGATAACAATCTCTTGTCCATCTACTGGTGCAACTGCTGCCACCACATCAGCTTCTATGGCCATAGGCATAACTGAAAAAAAATTGTAGTCGATGTGATCACCCATTAAATTGACTCTTCCAGGAGATCTGACCGTGAAATGATGATTGAAATCATAGGAGTACCCGAAATGGGACTGGAAATGGCTGTATAAGTTCCGATACCGGGCCTTGTTAGCTTTGATATTGTCATAAAATGAGATATCTGAATATGTTGGAACCATGATGATCGAAGAAAAGCTGGGAAAAATCAGAAAACTCCAGAAACCACATTTATAGTTAATCCCAACAGATGTGAACAGTTGGGGTGGGATTATCGGAGCCGATTTTAACAAAAAATTGAATGCCCCGAAAGCGGTACAACGTTGCATTCATGCAATGACGTTATTTTTTTATCCATGCACCAAAAAACGGCGTTCCCCACATTGCCTAATCTTAAATTAAGTTCGTGTCTGCATATGCACAAAAGGTCGCAATTAAACTCGGTTTAAAGTTTGAAATTTTGCGATCACACATAACCTTGAATGGTCCCGATTGGATAGCCAAATAACAATACCAGTTACGCATGCCCAGAGGGATTTGCCATCATTTTAAGTTCATATTTCTTTTACAGTGTCGAACCTTTGCAGGTTGTTCCGAAATACAACGTTGCATCGGGATCCCCACAACCGTTTCTCTATATAGTCCTACAAATACCTATTCTACAAAAGCAGATAAATCAGATAAAGCAGGATCAAAAAGACAAATCAGAAAAATCATCAAAACAAAATGACAGAGTATATCGTCGTCACTGGAGGTGCCGGCTACATTGGCTCTCACACCGTCATTGAACTCATCAACAACGGCTACAAAGTCATTATTGTCGACAATTTGAGCAACTCGTCCTACGATGCTATTGCCCGAATTGAGTATGTTGTCCAGCAATCTATTCCGTTCTTTAATGTGGACCTTAGGGACCATCAACAGCTCTCCAAAGTGTTCCAAAAATTTAAGGTGACAGGAGTGATCCATTTTGCAGCCTTAAAGGCTGTAGGAGAATCCACCCAAATTCCCTTAAAATACTACGACAATAATGTCAATGGTACGATCAGTCTTTTGAACGTTATGAAGCAGTTTGACGTCAAGACTATTGTTTTCAGTAGTTCGGCCACTGTGTATGGAGATGTTACTCGCTTTGGTGAGGAAATGATTCCTATTCCTGAACATTGTCCTACTGATCCTACCAACCCCTACGGAAAGACAAAGAGAATTATTGAGAATATTCTTGAAGACATTTATTCCAGTGATAAGCAGAGCTGGACGATGGGGATTTTACGCTACTTCAATCCTATAGGTGCCCATCCTTCAGGACTTATTGGTGAAGATCCTTTGGGAATTCCCAACAATTTGTTACCTTATTTGGCCCAGGTAGCAATTGGAAGAAGAGAGAAACTTTCTGTGTTTGGCAATGATTATGATAGTCATGATGGAACTCCTATTCGAGATTATATTCATGTGGTGGATTTGGCCAAGGGCCATATTTCCGGCTTGAAGTATCTACAAAATTCTACCGGTACTTACCGTGAGTGGAACTTGGGAACAGGGAAAGGATCTACAGTTTTCGACATTTATAACGCTTTTTGTAAGGCAGTGGGAAGAAAATTGCCTTATGAAATTGCTGGTAGAAGAGACGGTGATGTTCTTAATTTAACGGCCAATCCTTCAAGAGCCAATAACGAATTGAAATGGTATGCCAATCTTGGAATCGAAGACGCCTGTAATGATTTATGGAGATGGACCACTGAAAACCCTTTTGGATTCAAACTGAACAATTATAGCTGGAATCCTATTGGTGAAGATTATACCAACAGAATTCATATCGTGAAGAATGGGGATTTGACAATTTCTTTCCTCAACTATGGGGCCACCATTCAGGACTTTAAATATAAGGGACGCTCTTTGGTGAATGGATATAAAGATGTCACAGATTATTTTCTTAAATCCAATCCATTTTTTGGAACTACGGTGGGAAGATGTGCCAGCAGAATTTCTGGAGGAACATTCAACCTTAATAGTACAAGCTATCAATTGACTCAAAATGAAGGTTCCAACACTTTACATGGAGGACACCATGGCTACAATACCAAGACCTTTTTGGGACCAGTGGTAAAAGAAAAAAACGGCACTGTGACAGTCGATTTTTATTTGAAAGACAACGATAACCAGGATGGATTCCCAGGTGATGTCGATGTCTATGTGAAGTATAAGATCACCAATAGTACTGTTGAGATCGAGTTCGAGTCGTCTCTTCGCCCAGAAAGCAAGGCAGGCTCAACAATAATTAATTTGACCAACCACTCCTACTTTAATATTTCCAATAACGCTACCATTGATGGAACTTCACTCAAACTTTCTAGCAACAAGATCTTGGAGTTTGACCCAGCTTCGAAGTTGCCACTAGGAAATATCATTGTATCTTCTACTACTGATAAATCTGTTGAACTTCTCAAAGACACCACTTTTGATACAAGCTTCATAGTCAATGAGGATGCTGTTGCTATTGATACCAGAGAAAGTCTGCTTGTTGAGCTTGTGGAAGCGTCTCATCCGGATTCACCCTTTAATTTAATTATCAGCTCCACAGAACCCTCGTTTCAGCTTTATACCGGAGATGCCACCGACACTAAAGGGTTTGGATCTAGAAGCGGGTTTTGTGTGGAACCAAGTCGTTTCGTAAATGCCATTAATGTTGAAAAATGGAGGCCTCAAGTGATTTTGAACAAGGGCGAAGTTTACGGAGCCAGAATTGAATATAGAGTCAAAGAGTAATTACTGTGAAAGTGATGAAGATGATATAGGGAATTAAAACCATATGTTTGATTCCATTAAGATTGCAATATGAAACATATAGGACGTTATAGAAAGATGTAAGCAAGATATTTTACAAAATTAAATCAGAAATGAGTGTAGGAGAACTAATGTTTGTATTCCAACTTTATGGACCTAATGCTTAAATCGAAACCTATTTAACTTCAATAATTTCCCCAATGATTGTATTGTCCTAGTAGTTAATGAGAATATTATTCTTAGACTTTGACAAAGAATAATATTTAAAGAAATATGACGCTTTCAGGCTAGGCTATTTTGCCAGGGGAGAAATGATTAATTTCGTAATTATGAAGGTTAAATATGTATTAATAGGCCGAAAACATAGTCAGACAACTATCGATCCAAAGTAGTTTTCGGGTTATAAATACAGGTTGAGTCTTTTAGTTCTCCTCGTACTCCTTTATACCAATTCTGTAGCTTTGAAAAATTCAAAAAATAAAAGAAAGCTTCTGTTTGCGTTTAAACCTCGCCTATCAAAACTATTAGGTGTTTTAAAATATCAGGAAGTGAATTCAAAAAAATATGGTCCCTAGCAGGATCGAACTGCTGATCTCGGCGTTATTAGCACCGCGCCTTAACCAACTGGGCCAAGGGACCAACTTATGTGAAATTTAACGGTTCGTTCCTTAGTTAGCCTGTGTATGATAGTCTGTCCTTGACTATGTCCTTCAGTAGCGAATAATATTTGGAAACGT